>CM051363.1:16013725-16038725 GCA_028015245.1 Cardamine occulta | reverse complement strand
TCTTCTTATGTAGAGCATATTCCTGTGAAGGTGCAGAAATTTTGCGATGCTTGAAGTTATATGGAGATGCATCAGGTCAGGAAATTAATTTTGAAAAGTCGTCCATTACATTTGGTATGAAGATTGATCCCATTATGAGGAGGGTTTTAGGTCTCTATATGGGGATAACTCAAGAGGGTGGAGCAGGGAAGTATTTGGGCTTACTCGAGTGCTTTAGTAGGTCGAAAAGTGAGCTGCTATCTTTCATTACCGATAGATTAAAGACAAGGTTGAGTGGATGGTATGAGAAGAGACTCTCTTTAGGAGGTAAAGAAGTGTTGTTGAAGTCGATAGCTATGACCCTCCCTGTTTATGTTATGTCATGCTTTAGGCTTACAAAACATCAATGTTAAAAGCTTACGAGTGCCATGACAAGTTTATGGTGGAATACCTTTGGGGATAAGAAGAAAATGCATTGTGGCTTGAGAAAAGATGTGTAAGTCGAAGTTGGATGGAGACTTGGGTTTAAGGATGTAGGAGACTTCAGTCAAGCCTTACTTGCGAAACAAGTGTGGCGAATACAACATGATCCAATATCACTTTAGCCCGAAAGCTCGGTCTTTCTCTCGTCATTAATTATTCACGGGAGAGAGTTGTTAGCTAAAGGTTTAATGAAATCGATTGGTAATGGAAAATCAACCCGCCAGACAAATGGACATGAACCTTATGGTGGAGCGGTGATAAGGCCAAATGGTTCATGGGACAAAGAAGCTTTGGAGACATTGTTTTTCCTGGAAGATGTAGCTCGCACTGAGGCATTCACACCATCATGTAACCTTGAGGATACATGGATTTGGGGCTTCAAAAATGAAGGTAGTTCAGAGTGGGAATCGGTTAATTAACCCATTTTAGATAACCACAAGGACGTCATGTGCTTCTTGCCTAAAGTAAAATTGTGTCGTTTTGGATATGGTTATAGTGTTCGAGCTTGGAATATATCAGGAAAAAATTGAGACAAAAAAACGTTCAGACGGTAGTTGAGTTGAGGGTGTATTTGGGTGCAGATGAATTCTTGTATTGTTGGTGTATGAGCTCACGATGGAGCTTGATATAAAACCTTGTTACTAGTAGATTCTGAGCAAAAAGACCCCGACATGAGTCTCCGTCTAGCACATTTACGTTCATTGCAATTTCTCTATTTTTTTTCAAGTCTCTATATAAGATCAAGTAAGATTATTAAGCAAAGACATGAAGTTTATCATAATTTAGCCTCTGGTTTGTAAAAGATAGATTATTTACCACTAATACTACATTTTCCAATGTTATTTATTATCACCAATGTTGATTCATTATAAATTTGCTAAATGTATAAAATAATCAATAACGACAATGTTCGAGATCCATTATAACTATTCTCACTCTCAGGAAAACAAATTTGGGGGTAGAGAAACTATTAGGATACCATTATCAGAAAGTTAGAAGTGACAGCGCCTTATAAATGAATATCCTACGAACAATGAACTGAACCCATACCAGTGACTGGATAATTCCTAGCACGAGCAGTCCCACATTATGAACCCATAATCTCAAGTCAACAATCGCTGGCAGCCTGATGAGGAAATTCATGAAAACATATGTGCGTATCACCCACACCATTTCAAATGACCATCTGATAAATTCATTGCACATCTTTGATGGATTCTTACAACAATCACATAAAGACCAAATAACACGAAAAGTGAGAGCTCGAGTATCTTGACAGCCTTAGAACTAACGTGGAAGCAGAAAATTCATACACTAAGCCAAGTAATATGCCATAAAAATTCATATAACATATAATTAAAAATGAAAAAAAAAAATCATTTTAAGTACTTCACTGTTGAAAAACTATAGTTACGATTCAAAAGCCAACCAAATTACCATTCACTTAAAAAAATTATTCTTATATCTGTTGTAATTCAATAGAAACTTTTATAGCTAAAAGAGTTATTTACTCCAATTCCTCTAAATATAATTTGGAGAGACCTTTTCTAGCTTTTTTGTCTTTCTATTTTCTATGACACATTCTAAGTCCTAAAGTTAACAAGAATGCTACCGAAAGAGAAGATGACCGATTCTAACGAAAAAAACATTCAAAGTGGCTGATGGTTGTCCCTTATCTGGTTCAATTCAAAGTGTCAGAATTGTTGACGTTTCATATCTCGAGCAATTTCGTACCATTGACATCAATTATATAATTTTTTTTTACATATTTCCTATATATATATATAGAGTAAAAATTCATGAATGATTATGCACATATTACACTATTTATCGTCATGGCTGCTAATCTATAGCACACCATACATAGTACTTGTAGATATCATCCCACGAAAATAACTCATCGTACCTTAAGTTTGAACACTTAGCTAAGTGCTAAGTTTCATATCTCGAGCAATTTCGTACCATTGACATCAAATATATAATATTTTTACATATGTCCTAGATAGAGTAAAAACTCATGCATGATTATGCACAGATTACACTATTTTATCGCCATGCCTACCAATCCATAGCACACCATACATAGAAATTGTAGATATTAGACTATGGGTCTCCAACTCAAAACTAATTGGCAATGAGTGGAGAGCCATATATCATTTATATATTACTTAAAATCCTTGTCCAGTTTCCGATGTGGGACATTATGTACAATACGCTCCTTCGAGATGTTGGTTCTTCTAGCCATAGATCGGCGGGCAAACTATAGGGCGGGCCGATTATGGATCAAAATGGACATGTGTGGATCGGACTCTGATACCATTTTAAACTATGGACCTCCAACTTAAAATCAATTGGCAATAAGTGGAGAACCATATATCATTTATATATTACTTAAGATCTTTGTCCAGTTTCCAAAATGGGACATTATGACCAATAGTAGATATCATCCCACGAAAATAACTCATCGTACCTTAAGTTTGAATATTTCAAAAATCAACTTGAAATATTCAAATAAAAAAATTATTTTTGTTTTCATGTTAATAACTCTGTGTGACCAACCAAATAAAAATTTATTAACATAAACTCATATTCGATTATCGATTATAGTATTATCGAATATGAATTTTATGTTAATAAATGTATATTTGCTTTAGTCACATAAACTTATTAGCATGAAAACAAACAAAAATAATATTCTTACGAAAGTACATAAATTTTCACACTAAAATATTTTTAATTTAAATACATAAAATTAAGATATTTTAAAAATATAACTTTAAAATATTTCAAAAATCAACTAATACTAATTACTTTTAGCTAGTTATTTAAAAGGAAAATTTGAACAAATTCGAATCAAAACATGGAATGTACTAATCTATAATAATATTTTAGTTTAAAAACTCAGTTTTGGGAAAAATTCACAAACTAAAATTTAGAAAAATAAATTATAAACCAAATTTTATTTATTTATTTTTATTTTAATATAATAATGTACTTAGTTTTTTTGATAATACTTAGGGTTTATTTCACCAATTATTAAAAGATGAGAGTTTAAAAACCCACAAAAAGATGGGGTTTTTTCATGTTTTAGAAAAGGTCGGGATTTTTTTACCTATTTTCCCCACAAATTAGCATGGATGATATTTTTTTTTTTTTTAGGATTTCGAAAGTATATTTTCGACAAAGGTTTTAATTTAAAAAGGAGTCCGATGGTGTTTAGGATCGGGGCGTGATATTTCAGTTTGAAAAGATCTTTGGATTGTAGATGTCATTCCTAGATCTGCGAATGGTCGAGGAAGAGAGAATTATCCAAATATAAAGGTTATTAATTTAATTAATCTGGTGTCCAAGGTGTGGTATACAATACTATATGGATGCGGAATATGATAGAAGAATTTTCTTGGGGGCTGAGTTGTATAGCTATCAAAGCTTGGAACGTTAGAGCTCCTCCAAACATAAAATATTTACTTTGGCAAATAGCTTCAGGTGTTCTTGCTGTTACATCAAGATTAAATCAACGGGGAGTTAAATGTGATAATATTTGTTAGCGATGTGGAATATATGAGGAAACTATTAGTCATATTTTTTTGAATGTTCATTCACTTTGCAAACTTGGACGTAATCAAAGGTTTTAACTTGAATATTTCAAAAATCAACTAATATTAATTACTGTTACCTAGTTATTCAAAAAGAAAAGTTCAAAACATGAAATATGTTAATTTATAATAATATTTTAGTTAAAAAGTTAATTTTGGAAAAAAATCACAAACTCAAATTTATAAAAATAAATCATAAACCAAATTTTATTTATTTATTTTTATTTTAATATAATGATTGACTTAGTTTATTTTTTATGATACTTATAGTTTATTTTACCATTTATTAAAAGACGAGAGTTTAAAAACACTGAGAGTTTTTTCATGTTTTTGAAAAAGTTAAGGGGTTTTTTACCCATTTTTTCTAATCTGTGTCATTCGAAACGTTTAAGGCTTATTATATCGTACACAATATTCGCATATACACAGTCACTAAAATTAAACTTCAATAACAATACATCTATTAAGGAGATTTAATCGCAACAACAAATTTAAATCCATCACAACACGTGACCTAAAATGTTTCACTATAAAACTATCATCTTGTAACTTTTTTGAATTATTGTATCGATAACACCAAATATTTCCTTTATTTTACCAAATAAAACCTCAAGTTTAGACTTAAATAGAATAAAATTAAAATTTTAACTTTTAAACCAAACCCACAGAATCTCAAACCTGTTAGCACCCCTTGTTTCACCCCACGGTTTGTCTAACAAATACCTGCCAACCACCTAATGACCATAATACCCTCATCACTCTCGTCTATTTAGTCCACATTCCACAGTAGTAATCACTCTCAAAAACCTCCAAAAGTAAAGTAAAGTCTTCTCTCCTCTACCATCCAAATGCTAACGCACAAGTCTCTTCTCTCCCCCACCACCCAATGGCCCACAAAAATGCCATCTCTCGCCCCTCGGTCACACCGACCGGCCAAGATCTCTGCGGTGGCAGCCCCAGTGAGGCCGGCATTGAAACACCAAAACAAGATTCACTCAATGCCACCCGAGAAAATGGAGGTTTTCAAATCCTTAGATGGATGGGCCATCGATCAAATCCTTCCTTTTCTCAAACCCGTTGACCAATGTTGGCAACCCGCTTCTTTTTTACCCGACCCGGCTTTACCCTTCTCCGAGTTCACCGACCAGGTACGTCTATATCTCAAATATAATAAACTAGTGTCAAGTCCGTACAATGTACAAAGCATGCAAAAAGTATTTATAACTTTTATAGTAAACAATATTTTCATAAAACTAAACTATCTATCAATTAATATTCCATTTGAATGTTGAGTAATTGTGTAAACTCTAACCCAAAAAAAAAATGGGAGGGTAGTAGACTCGTATTATTCTTATAAACCTTAATTATAATATTAGAGGCACTTACACGACATCTTAATGTAAAACTACTTATCAATTAGCGGCAAAAACACATTTTGGTTTAAAAAAAAAGATATGGTAGATTTATAAATATTTGAAAATATCAAAATTTTAGTTTTATTGGTGAATGTGGTTGCAATTCATATTGACAACAACTAAATTTTAGATTGTACAAATGAATATGATACATTTTCATTAACAAAACTATTTATCAATTAACAGTTCATATAATGTAGTGTAAGAGTGTGTAAACACTTCTTTAACAAAAAAAACCGTGTAAAATCTAACAAAATTAAATTCGGAAGGCTAGTATATTTTCTTTATTCCTACAAACGTTAAAAATATGACATGAAATAATAAAGAATTGAAATAGCAATGAATGAAAGATGTTTATAATGGTATTGGTAGGTACGTGAGCTGAGGGAAAGAACGGAGTCACTTCCGGACGAATATTTTGTGGTGTTGGTTGGAGATATGATAACTGAGGACGCATTGCCGACTTACCAGACGATGATCAACACGCTTGACGGCGTAAGAGACGAGACTGGTGCAAGTGAGAGCGCGTGGGCCACTTGGACACGCGCGTGGACGGCCGAGGAGAATCGGCATGGTGATTTGTTGCGGACGTACTTGTACTTGTCTGGTCGAGTAGATATGATTATGGTCGAACGCACCGTCCAGCATCTCATCAGCTCGGGCATGGTCAGTTATTTTTTACTATATATACATATCTACATGATGAATAAAATGCTTACAATTCGGAGTTGATTAATTAATTGTAGTTCTTTGATTTTTTATTATATCAATTTTGTTAATTTGATCATGCATATGTTTTTTGATTTTGGGTTACTTTTTTTTTTTTACGGCTTTTAGTTTTATGGAAAATTGAAAACCGAAACAATATAGAAATTGTAGTTTGGTTTCTTTTATAAATATAAACCGAAACAAACTATGTATCTGCCATTTGGTTTGTTTCGAATTGGTATGATACAAATTTTTTTTTTTTTCCTTGGTTTGAATCAGTTTACTTTATACTAAGATTAAAAAAACATAACCAACTTAAAATCTATTTGTACTAACATATTTTATGATATGATTAAATAGCAAATTTTCATAAACACTGAATTTTTTCCGGTCAGTTTAGTTCCCTTTACACCGAAAGTTAGCTTTGTGTTTTTCTATTTTAAATGATAGAAAGAATTGGTTTAGGTTTCTTTTCTTTTTATTTTTATTTATTTAAATAAACATATTTCCATCTAAATCTTTTTGGTTTGGTTGGTCCGGATTAGGTTTGGTTTGTTCGGATTAGGTTTATACCATCCATAACTTTTTTATTTTGGCAATTGTAGGATCCAGGAACAGAGAACAACCCTTACTTGGGTTTCGTGTACACATCATTCCAAGAACGAGCCACCTTCGTGTCTCACGGCAACACCGCACGGCTAGCGAAGGATGCTGGAGATCCTATCCTCGCTCGAATCTGCGGTACCATTGCAGCGGACGAGAAGCGCCACGAGAAGGCTTACTCAAGCATAGTCGAGAAGCTCCTCGACATCGACCCTAATGGCGCAGTCTCAGCCATCGCTGACATGATGCGGAAGAAGATCACAATGCCGGCTCATCTAATGACAGATGGTCGAGACCCGATGCTTTTCGAACATTTCTCCGCTGTGGCTCAACGGCTAGGGGTTTACACGGCGGATGATTACGCTGATATTTTGGAGTTTTTGGTTGGACGGTGGAGATTGGAGAAGCTAGAAGGATTGACGGCTGAGGGTCAACGTGCACAGGAGTATGTGTGTGGGTTAGCACAGAGGATCAGAAAGCTTCAAGAGCGTGCAGATGAGAGAGCTAAGAAACTTAAGAAGCCTCATGAGGTTAGCTTTAGTTGGATCTTCGACAAGCAGATTAGGCTGTAAAATCTTGAAAATATCAAACTTTTCCTTTTTTATTTTTATCGTTTTTGTTTCTCGCAATGAATATCTTTGTTCTATAAATAAAGTTCTTGTTTCTTCGATGGTTCGATAAATGGTTCTTCAATCAAGACAAACGGAGCTAATTCGATTCGGAACTAAATAACCCAACCACAATTTTAACATAGTACATTGTTCTGAATTTAGATCCAACAAAAATAAACTTATCTAAATTCTGATTATACATTTTAATGAAACATAAGGAGAAATGTAAAATCATGTTTTGATACTACAAATCATGTTTTACTTTTGATATTATTGTTCTTACGTCTTAACAAAATACACGGCAAAACAGAAGAAAACAAAAAAACTGAACCAAAATATGGATTATACATGTCGATTTTGTTATTTATTGGAAATTTTTATCTCTTCCGTTCGTTATACGATAAAATTGTATTTATACTAACGTTGCCAAAAAGCTTAGGAATTAGTAAAGGAATAAAATTTTGATCTCAAAAAAGGGCAAAGATATAATCCAATTATAATCACACAGAGAACACTTATAATAATCTCTTTGCTGATGTCTCAATAAAAAACAAAATCTCTTTGCTTCATTCCCAAGTAAAAATTGGCTCGATCGAAGGGAACCGGACATTCAACAACAATGTCAGAACTTCTTTTAACCCATCAAAATTCCTCGAGACTTACGAAATCATGTCCTTGTCATCATCGTCTTCGATTCCAACTGCTTTCAGGAAATAATAAAGTTCTTGTTTCTTCAGAGGTTCGTGGAATGAACTCTTTATAGGACCATACTCATATTGGTGTATCTCTATCTCGACTTTGATTGTCAAGGCTTCCGCGTCTAGTTCTTGTTGGAGAAGGTGATCAATTTTGTAACTAAGAAGAGGGACTGGATTGTTCGTCATAGGTTATGGCTACGGGAGTAATTGAAATCTGTTTGCTTCCTTTTGCTTTTTATAACGTATTTTCCTTATTAAAAAAAAAGAAAAAGAAAGAGATGTTTCCTTTTCTGAGAATTGCCTTTTTTTATTATTATTATTTTTAATAAAAATTTATTTGCACTAAATAAGGAGCAAAAGCAGGCAATTGTATTTTGCAATCATTACGACTTTTTTTTTGTGAAAAAACAATCGTTATGACTTATGATGCTGATAAAAAGCCAATAGATCTAATATGAACCAAATTATATAATATCAAAAAAAAAACCCAATGACTTGCCTTTCTTTTTACTATTTTTTTAACTATTAAATTTATTTATCATTAAAGAATGATTTTTTTTTTGTCATTGTATTAATAGAAGTTAAAAAATGTTTACATAATCGTTAGACAGAACACTTCATAATTCATTTTCTGAGAATTGCCTTTTTTATTATTATTATTTTTGATAAAAATTTATTTGCACTAAATAATAAAGATGTTTCTTTCGATTTCTCGTGCGTTTATGGCCATCCAATTCGTAAATTAAGACACATTCTACGGGAAATACTAGAGCGAATAACACTTAATCGCAAAGGTCCATGATTAATGTGTGGTGATTTTAACGAAGTCTTAAATGCAAGTGAAAAGAAAGGAGGAAGAATCCGAGAACCTTGGAGTCTCGTTGACTTCCGAAATATGGTAAATACTTGTAAATTTACTGATTTGCCTTATATCGGAAACAATATGACTTGGTTGGGGAAACGGAAAACTTACAATGTAGAATCATGGTTAGATAGAGCTATGATCAATGATGAATGGAGAGCTATTTTCTCTAAGTCCAATGCTGAGTACTTAGAGATGATAGAATCAGATCATCCTCCAACAATCATCAAGTTTAAGAAGACACCGGATAAAGGATTTCAGCCATTCTATTATGATTCTCGTTTGGGCGAGAAGCCTGAAATAATAGAAGTGGTGAAGCAAAGTTGGAATGAGAACATAAATGGAAGTATCATTGAGGTGGGTGATCGCATTAAAAGCTGTCGAAAGGAGATTTCAACATGGAAAAGGCAAAACAACACCAACTCGGCAGAAGAATAAAGGAGTTAACACAGGAAATAGATCAAGCACACACAAATGGATACATTACCATCGAAGAAATCCTCAGTACGCGAGTGGAGTTACTAAAGGCTCATACAGAGGAGGAAATTTTTTGGAAGATGACCTTAATACTAAATTCTTCCATGCTTCTACGAAAATAGAGTAGCCCAAAATAGGATTGAAATAATCAAGAATCCAGCAGGCGATGAGATCCACAGAAAACAAGAGATTGGCAATGAGGCTACACGGTATTTTGGAGAGCTTTTTACAAGTGAGAGTGTTCAGAACTTGACTGAGGTTCTTGGTAGTACCAACCATGTAGTGTCCAAAGAGATGAATAGAAACCTTGTCGCACAAGTCACCGATGAAGAAATTAGGACAGCTCTGTTTTCGATGGGACCAACACGTGCCCCAGCCCTGATGGTTTTAATGCTGCTTTCTACCAACAACACTGGGATACGGTGAGACAAGCTATCTCAGATGAGGTCAGAAGCTTCTTTGATAATGGGTATTTTCCCAAAGAATGGAACCATACTAATCTCTGCTTAATACCGAAAGTCACAAACCCTCAGACCATGAAGGATTTTCGACCCATTGGGTTGTGTAATGTGGTGTACAAAATCATCTCCAAGATTCTGGAACAACGGTTAAAGAAGGTTCTCCACTTTATAGTCTCTGAAAATCAAGTCTCCTTTATACATGGACGATTTATTACCGACAATGTAGTATTTGCCCATGAAATGATGCATTCCCTATGTGTAAGGAAACGATGCTTCAATTCCTATATGGCGGTAAAACCAGATATTAGCAAAGCCTACGATCGAATAGAGTGGAATTTTCTGCAAGGTGTTATAGAAAAGAAAGGTTTCGATAGCAAGGGGATCTGTTATCGCCTTATATATTCATCCTTTGTGCCGATGTTTTAAGCTCCTTAGTAACTAGGGCCCAACACGATGGAAGTCTCAAAGGGATACAGTTAGGTAATGGTGGGCCACGAATGTCACACCTTCTCTTTGCCGATGATTCTCTCTTCTTCCTCAAGGCGGACTACAAAAACAGTTTCCAACTGCTTCATATTTTCAAAGCATATGAGAGAGCATCAGGTCAAAGAATTAACATGGAGAAATCATCGATTACCTTTGGAAATAGGGTATTCCAGCATACAAGGGATAATATTATGTGATTCTTAAGTATTCCTAACATAGGAGGAGGGGGGAAATACTTAGGTCTGCCCGAACAGTTTGGTTGAAAGAAAAAGGAAATGTTACAATACATTAACGATCGAGTTCAGAGCAAGATTAATGGATGGCATACACGTTTCCTCACAACTGCAGGCAAAGAAACATTAATCAAAGCTGTGGCTTTTGCTATGCCGGTATACTCTATGAATGTTTTTCAATTACCTATTGCAATATGCTCAGAAATGAACAGTATGATAGCACGTTTCTGGTGGGGAACTACTGGTGATAAGAGGAAAATATCATGGGTCTCTTGAAAAAAAATGACGACTTTAAAAAGAAATTGTGGATTGGGCTTTCGAGATCTTCATCAATTCAACCAATCTCTATTAGCAAACCAAGCGTGGAAAATCATTCAACGATCGCAAAGTATGGTGCATAAAATACTGAAAGGGGTATTTCCGTGATGGGAACCTGTTGAATGCAACCAGTGGAGTGAAACCATCATATGGCTGGAATTCCTTACGATTTGGAGCTGAACTAAGAAAGGTATGCTGATTTCCATTGGGAATGGAGACCAAACACTTATTGGAGATGACCATCGGCTGCCAACGGATCCACCATGAGCACCAACCCTACTACCGATGGTAGATCTACATATTAAAGTTCGTGAACTTATTGACGTGTCTACTCGACAATGGGATATTTCCAAACTGACTCAACTTATTGAGCATGCGGATCATCATATCATCACTAAGATTTACCTCCCAGAGTCAACTGTTCAAGATTCTTTTATTTGGCACCATAACAGAGACGGTCGCTATACTGTAAAGTCTGGCTACTGGCTGGCATCAACATCCTTTGAAGAAGATGATGATCCTAAGGCTCCCCTGGCCACACATCCAGATATAGCCAAAGAAATCTGGCAACTCGATATAGCTCCAAAGCTTCGACCTTTCTATGGAGAATCTCTTCAAGAGCCATTGCAACTGCATAAAATCTACTTCACCGAAACATCAAAACAAATAAATATTGCCACAGGTGTATAGTAGAACGCGAAACATCTGACCATGTTTTTTTTCTCATGTTCCCATGCGAGCGCAGTGTGGAGAACCTCAGCTATCTCTTATCATTTATTCAGCGATTCTCTAACACCAATCGACGATAAGATACGTTTCTGTCTCCATATTTACCGTGACAAGAATTTAGAGAAGCAGATTCGTTGCCTACCTTTTTGGATCATGTGGAGACTTTGGAAAAGTAGAAACGATATAATATTCAATCGTAAAGTAGAAACACCGGTCGATACAATAAATAAAGCTATGGAGGATACGAAAGAATGGTTTGATAATTGAGAAACACAAGATTCAACCCCCCACAACCTATTGGAGGGGTCACTAGGAGGAGTAAAAAATGGCGGAAACCAAGACCGGGTTGGGTGAAATGTAACTTCGACGCTTCACACCATGAAGGCGATAGATCATCTGGATTAGGATGGATAATACAGAACAGTGATTGTATGTTCTTAAAATGTGCTATGGGAAAATTCCAAGGAAGACACACCATAGAGGAATCTGAGAGCACAACATTAATAGGGGCACTGCAAGCAGCATGGAGTCTAGGTTACAGAAGAGTGGAGTTTGAAGGTGGTAATAGCACTCATATCAACTGTGTGAATACTAATTCTGTCAACCTAAGATTGCAACACTACCTCCCAGAGATACAACAATGGCGATCTCATTTCCAGGAGATAACTTTTACTTATCCACCACGGGAACATAATTTATGTGCTGACCAATTAGCTAGAAAACGTGTGACTATCAATGACCATTAGGGCTTGTTTTCTTCTTGTCCAAGTTTCCTATCCTTGTTTATAAACAGAGATTATGGTTTTACTCATTATAAGGCAATTAGATGGAAAAAAAAAAAAAATAAGGAGGAAAAGAAACTATACTGTTCACACCTAGGGCTAAATCCCTTTTTTCACCTCTTCTATATTCATCCAATAAATTTCTGCCACGTAATATTATTTTTAAATAAAAATAAGAAACTAAAACTAAATAAAGAAAACATATAAAAGTATATCCTAAAGGATACAACTAACACAAGGGTTAAAATTTTATTTTTTAATTTGTTTAATTAATTTATTATTTATTTTTATTTAAATATAATATGAAGTATTTAAATAAAAATAAGAAATAAAACTAAATAAATAAAACATATAAAACTATACTCTAAGGGATACAACTCAGCGAATCCAAGGGTTAAAGTTTTATTTTTTAATTTTTTTAATTAATTAATTTTTAATTTTTATTTAAATATAATATGAAGTAATTAAAAAGAATAAGAAATTAAAACTAAATAAATAAAACAGTTAAAACTATGTCATAAATTATACAACTCAGTGAACCGAAATATTTTCTGAGCGAAAGTAGGCCATTGTAATTTCCAATCGTTATGAATTTCTTTTTTTTGTGAAAGAAAAATTGTTATGGCTTATGTTTTTCTGATTTTTTCAAATATCAGGTTTTGTTTATAACTCTAGAAACGGTTAGAAGCTCAAAAATGTGGAGCATCCAATTATAAAAATATATTTTTGAGTTGAATAAATTTAACATTCAAGTAAAGAAAAAAAAGTCCATTGATCTAACATGAACCAAAATATATAATCAAAACAAAAACCCAATAAGGATTTAACCTCGATTTTTGCTGATAGCCTAATAAAAAATTTCAACTCTCACAATCTCCATTTTCTCTCATTTTCTATTCATTTAGAAACTTATTATTTTCTGAACTTCTGATGGGTAATTTTTCATTTTATTTGTAACGCCCTCTTTCGGTTTGCTGATCCTACCCTCGTTCGAAGGCCAGTGTGCTACTCTTGGAAGACTCAAAAGAGTTGTTACTGTCCCTACAAATTAATACATGATCTTTTTTCGTGTTTTGATCTCACTCACAAGTTACAAGGTCACTCATCATATTTCTACTCTAATCCAAGCACGCTTAACTATGGAATACTCTCCAGACAAGTGACGGTAAAGATAAGTGTACTTTGGTGACATATGTAGCAAAATCAAAATTTTTAAGTGCTCCTCATGCACCACCATATACCAGAAATCAGGATATTACAATCACCCTCCCTCATAGCGCGCAACGTCCTTGTGGCGCACCAGTACCGTTACCCTCGATGGAGTGAGCTCACTTGATTTTACAATCATTTGGGTTTCGCTCTTGACTCCACGGGACGAGAGAGGATGTGGGAGCTCACAGACGGTGGCAGTCAAGACGCTATTCTGAGAGGCTTGAAAGACTTGTTACTATCCTTACAAATCACCACATGATCTTTTCCCGTGTTTTGGCGTAACTCACACGATACCCTCTAATCTAATTTATTTTGTTTTGTATGTGTATTTTTCTTTATGTTTGATGTGAAGGTAAATATATTTATTTAAGATTCAAAAATTATTATAGTATAATAAATTCTTTTGATTACAAATAACTATGTTGCAATAATTTTATTTAAGAAAATCTAAATCCTTTACATATATAAAAATTTTTAAACCAAATCTGTAAATAAATCCCTTGAGATTTTTTAAAATAATAATATATCAATAAATTCTTTAAAATACCATCATTTAATTATTTTGTGTATATGATACAATTTATTAATATTGTTGAAATCAACAAATTCTATCAAATGACAGTTATTTTCATATTCCGAATATTAAAATCTAGATCGTAATTGTTCTATTGTTATTCAACAAGGATCTAGACCATGTATAACACATGTTCAATATTAGTAAATATATATAAAATCTAAGAAAACTTTAATAGAATATATCATATTATCTGCACAAAATTAAATAGTAAGAATAAAGTAAATAGATAATTTGACAAAGACTGTTAGTCTAGTGGCTAATTATGTCTGTCACCAACCCATGCTACTGGGTTTAAATCGGGAAGTTAATTCATCCCTAGTGAGAATTGGGCTAGTGGGCTGGCCCATTGTGACCCACAAGACAAAAAAAAATTTTAATTCAGGATTGGGTTAGTGGGCTGGTCCATTGTGGCTCACAAGATAAAAAAAATAATTTTAATTATATTTAAAGTAAAACAAAACAAATAAAAGAATTAAATATCAAAAAAAAATCTTGAGCTTTTAAAACACAAATAAAATAATTAAATATTAAAAAAATCTTTTAGCAATGTGAGAATTTAGGAGTGTGAACCCGAATGTCTTTTTGAAGGTTTAAATTACTAAAAGTGTCATCATGGAGCATTAAAGTGGGAATGCAAAACTTTGAAGGTTTAAAGTAGAAATAATTGATATCTTGGAGGTTTTTTATGGACTTTTCCGAATTTTAAGTAAAAATTAAGTATGATTGGTTTAGTTTTATGACTTTTATACTTTTTCTATAAAATATAGATACAACCCAACCAATCATGCACATATGTGTTTAACTAAAATATAATATTTTATTTTATTTTGAAAATAAACTTACAAAATTCTGATATGACAGTAAAAATGACGATGTCGTATTTCACATGTCATAGAGAGCCTCATTTATCTTTTTATATATGCTTAAATTTTATTTATTAGGATCTCGTTGTAAAAAATGTATAATATAAGCCATGAATAAAGAATATGTGAGATGCGGATCTTTATGGTTCTTAATCAATTTTACTGTTCAATAAAATTTACCAATCGCACATCACTATTAATTCAAACTACATTGTATAGGTACATTAACATGGTTCAAAAAAAATGCACTTTACCATTATACACACAAATTTATCTGCGTTTAAGTGGGTTTTTTTTTAAAACTAATTGAAATTTTATTTGAAAAGGTTGTCCATATTAATTTTATCAGCCAAAACAAATAAATCTAAAAAGAATTAAGTTTTGTATGTTAAAAACAATTAGTTAAAAATTGAAATTTATTACTAATACCGCATGTCATTCATAATTTATGCTGCACTAACCGTATTTATTCTTCATATTGTGTACCTCATACAAAAACCACACTTGACCCGAATTGCTCCATTTGATCCGCTTGTTCTGTATTGCCTAATCTGTTGTCACCATTCAAATAATGTGAAGAAAATTGATTATGATTAATATTAGAATAGATACAAAATAAGATTCAATTTCTCAAAGAAAAAATATATATAATTACTACTATAAAGAAACTTACCACGAGGCAGAAGTCTTTCAGTAAAAAAAAGAGAGCCAAAAGCACATATTTCGTCTATCATCTAGGGAGTAAGTGACCAGAGATGCAAATGTACTAGAAATAAGATTCTAGATAAAAAAATAACTACAACATCAAGATCATAAGATCATGATCATGTAAATTATTGAGAGATAGACAGAATGACGGATCATTCAAGTAAGGCTCTAAGACCATTGAAGAAGACGCAAAAGAGAAAAGATGAGGGGCACGCGATCGAGATGTCATTCCATGGAAACTCAAATATGGCTAAATGGTCTCATCAAGAGAAAGAAAACATACATTTGGAATGAGAACATGACACTAAATGGCAAAACTACAGAGAAAGAGACACCATAAAATTCTATGGAAGCATCCTTAGCCTTTTTGAAATTGAAATTCTACGAATTGACTCAAGGGACTAAAAATTCATGAGTACAGAGTAGAGTATGTCTAGTTAAGCAAATTCATTGAAAAAATACTACATGAAGATTTAACACGCGTGTACCATGAAGAATTGTATACACTACAAAAAAAAAACATGTCGAATCACGACCAACGAAAGTGGTCAAAAATATTTTTTAGAATTTTTTGACCAAATTATGATACGAATTTGAAATGAATATATATTGGTTAAAAATATTTGACCAATATATTTAGTTGAAAGTTTGTAAGAAAATTCGAACCAATTATTGACCAATTCAAAATTTTGTCGAAAAATGGTCAAATTTTTTTAACAAAGAGTATCCAACGTAAAAATTGGTCAAATATTAATGACCAATTTCTGACCATTTATGTAGCTAATATAGAATAGTAAAAATTGACCAGAAGATATTGACCAATTTTTGACGAATTCAATTTTTAGTCAATAATTGATCAAACATTTTGACGAAAAATATATAATACCAAATGGTCAAAATTACTTACCATTTATCGACCAAATTGTAAAATTATGAATATATATATATATATATATATTAGTCAAAATTTAGTCAAAATTATTTTTAGTAAAATAATAACTATTGGTCATTAATTAGTCAAATATAAAATATGTTGACCAATTTATAACCATAAATTCATTTAACCTAGATCTTAATTCTTAATTCTCTTATCCGCTTCCTCTCCATCTTCCCCTTTTTAATTCTCTTATTTGCTTCCTCTCCCTCATCTCCACATCTTGCTTTGTTCTTCACGATTTCTCTCCTTATATTATTAGTTCTCTAAGTCTTAGTTAAGTTCATGTTTTCATTTTGATATTTCTCAATTTCTCTACAATTCTTAAATTATTTTTGGATTTGAGATTGGACTTCAACATTGTTATGCTTTTTTTATATACCGTTTCTCATCACATCGTTCTATGTTGCCATCACTTTTTTTTATTTAATTTGATTGGTTGTTTATAGATTCTATACCTTTGGCGAGGAGATTGTTATTTTCTTCACTCGTTGATGGCCATAATTCCATAAATATGAGAGATTGACGGATTCTGAAGCTTTTTTGAACAAGTGAGTATACAATTCATGTTTCTCCTCTTCTTATGAATTTATGATTTTAAAGGATTTTGTGTGGAAGTACAATTCCTTTTATATTTTCAGCATAAATTCATCTTTTGATGTCTTAGTTTATGTTTCTTCAAAGATTTTTTTCAGATGGATCCGAGTGATTTTACATAATCAGAAGGATATCAAGATTTCCAACAATAAAAATCTAAGTGACAAAATATGTAGTGGAGCCCAAATTGGGACGAAGTATAGTGCAGTTTGAGTGGTTCTATGTATTTTCAAGCACCGTGGATTATATACAAACACTAATAAGTGAGGTTGTTCCATTCTTAGAGTTTCTATAGGAGATATTTTTTTCTTACGGGGTGAAATAGATATGGTGGTGCTACATAAAACTGAATTTAGAGTTGATGTTATAGATGCTGAAGATAGTGGAGACGATATAAACCAACCATTATTATTGTATTTTCCAGAGAAAATGTTGATAGAAATGATGATCCTAATAATTTAGTATTTAAAGGGTTTGGTGGCATAGAATATGTGGCTATACTAAAGTATCTGATTAGATTTTGTGCCGCCAAGCCCTGTAAATACTAAAGTATCATGATCTTCATTTCTATCAGCATTTTCTCATGAAGAGAAAACACTAATGGCTATTTGCTTATTGTCTCCACTATCTGCAGCTGCTATAAAATCCTATCCAAATTAGATTTTATGTCCACCATTAATATTTCACCCAGTAAAACAAAGATGTCTCCTATAGCAACTCCGAGAATGGAATCAATTCATTTCTTATTGTTTGTATATAATCCATGGTTCTTAAAAATACGTTGAGCCACTGAAACTACCCCATGCTTAGTCTGAACTTGGATGTTTGCTACAATATTAAGCAACTTTCTAGACACACAATGATCAACCAATTTGTATTGACCCAAACTAGGATTGAGAAAAATTCCAGACACACAAGGATTAACAATTTGTATTTTAGTTTTTATTTGCATTTGAATTTTACATTTTAAAATTATGAATCTAATATGTTTATTTAAAAATAACAATATTTTACTTTTATTTCAGTTATTATGAATCATAAATTCAAAGACTAAATTCAAATTTCAATATTATCGAATATAATTTTATAATATTAAAATTTCTGTATATTAAATTTTTGTCAGAAATTGGTAGAAATGTATGGTCGAAAATCAAACAAAAATTATTTTGACCATCAACTTTAGTAAGAAAGTTATAACCACTACTAGTTATAAATTTTCAACTAGGTCAATTGGTAAGAATGTTTTGACCACTTTATTTAGTCAAAATGTTTTGACCATTTTTGTTGGTCATAAATTTTTTACCACTTTTTCAACTATTTGTTTCATCAGTATTTTTAATAAAAACTCATTTTCATCCATCGATTCCTGACCACTCGGTTTTCGTCAAAGGTAGATGTTTATAACTATTTTTTGACCGAATTCATGGTCAAAAGTTGGCAGTATTCTTGTAGTGATGGCGAGATTTCATGAAATTATATCACTGTGAGTGAATTTGCACATGATGTCGAGAGAAGAGAAGGTTCCCTCATTTGAGAAGACGTGCCGATAATCCAAAAACATAACAAGAACCTATGTCATCCTTTACATGAGACTCTGTAAAATGTCAAATTGAACATACTTGATGTCTGAACAGTAAGGAATATGTGTGAGGCCAATCACAAGTAAGGGGATTTTAGAATCAACCACTGACGGAATAAAACACAATAGCTACTAATGAAGAATATAATAATACTAGAGAAGAAATCAACGACACACCAAACCCCCATACTAGAAGATTCATGGTATTCTGATTATGGGTTAGGTAACGATATGAGTGTTCATGTACACTGAACATAAGCATCATATGTCATGTGGTAATGGCCATATATGTCATGAGTTGGGTGTTTCATGGTTAAACCTTATAATTGTACAATGGGATTATTTAATGGTTTGTGGTTGGGATTGAGAAGTGTCGCACACAAGAATGTTGATTAAAATTTCACTCCAAAGATGAATCCAAAGTCGCTTGGAAGGAGTTATAACATTTTTGACCCATATCAAAAATAAAACAGAAAATGGTGAGGAAGGAGATGGAATGTTGGTCGTATATCGTTAAGGTTTTCCATTTAAAAGTTAAATGAGTACAATTTATTTGTAACTTAAAAAAAAAATACTAAATATTGGTGTATATATATATTTAAAAGATTTAAAATCTAACTTTTATAAAATCACAAAATAAACTAAATTTTAAATCTTAATACTTTATTCGGCTTAAAAAGAGTATCGTGGTAAAGATATTTGCCACTTACAAATCAAGATGGTTATATAATGATATTGTGATTTTTTCTATTTTGAAACAACAACTTCTAATTTTTGCTTTATTCAAAGTTAATAAACATTAAATTAATCGATCATAATTTATTTGTAACTATAAGAAGCTTTTAAAAATATTAAATATTGGTGTCTATGTATCTTTCAATGATTTTAAACCCAATTTTATAAAATCACAATATAAATTTTAACATTTTATTTGGTTTAAAAAGAGTATTGTTCTACATGTATTTATATCTTAAAAATTAACATCGTTTCATAATTATATTGTGATTTTCTAATTTTTTTCGTCAACAACTATAAATGAAATTAAATGGTTCAGAAATCCAAACAAACGGTAGAAAGTTAACATAAAAACAAATTGCGGATAAAGTCTAGCACTCCGTGCTAATTTATCCGCTTTTGATTTAACATTACGTGAAATTAAAGAAAGTAAAAAAAAATCAGAACAAGTTTTTAACCTAACGAGATCTTCCAGGTGTGTGAAAAAACATGTCAATCCGCCGGTGTAGACACTATCTTCACCAACTCGCATGAATATGGTGCAAATACTACTTTTGTTATCTGCTGTGCAATTAAAATGGTCATGACCCATGTGAGAGCTTCTAATTCGGCGTGCAATGGGGAGAGACACCTACAAGTGACATGCCCCCACAATTATTCCCTCCACTCATCTTGAAAACAGAACCAACGTAATCCAGAAAAAATTGTCCATCTGTTTCTATGAACCATCTACATTAAATCGAAACCCTTTAAACACATACATCCTTAGAGATTTGATTAAGCTCATCTTGATCTTTTAACTTATGTCGATTCCAAGGTTTCCACTAATATTAAGATTTTGTTGTGGATTTTTATCGATATTTTTAAAGTTCTTCTCATTCCTAACCATAAGGATATACCATGCATAAAACTCATGGAAAACTATCATCCTGTATATTCCAAGAATGATCTAGATATTTAAAAAAACCGAAGTCCGAGAGAAATTGTCCAAATACCAATGGTATTTTGGATAATGCACATACATGTACTATTGGTGGATATTCAAAAAAAAAGTATGATTGATTGTTTCCTCTTCCGCTCTACACCGAGTACACAAGAAGTCACAATTATTCATTTTTTCAAGATTCGAATTAACCGATAGACAATATGTTATAGATTACCATATAAAATGACGTAATTTAGGGAGCATTTAATTTATATGTATAGCTTGTAGGGGGCGAATATCTAAACCATAGTAAATGAGTGTTTTACCAAATGGAGGATAATTAAGATCTGTCAAATATCTTGATTTATCGTATACTTTCATGATTTTGTAAAATGCCAACCAAATATATATGCTTTAAATGTTCCACTGATTAGGATACCTCGAATCAATGAAATATCTAAATATGTAACTGATCAATAATATAATTGGTTAACTTCATATCCCACATCGTCATTTTCAAGGACATTAATTGATTGACCGTTAGATTTAGGTTGGTACCTTTTTTGGGTTTGATTCGGTTTGGTTATTCGGGTTTTAAATATTTTCTCCAATCTTATCTTACACGGTGGTCAGAAAAATAAACACGAACCAAAAAATACTAGACATGATATAGATTTTTAATATATCAATATAAAATTTTAATATAGAAAGTTAAATTAATATATTTATGTAAAAAAAATATTTGTAAAATAACTATTTTCTCTAACTAAACATTCTTTCTACCCTTTTCCCTAAAATAATTTAAGATATATCTTTAACAACAAATATTTAGTTTAATGAATTTGCTTACATTTAGTTTATTTTAAAATTAAGAAACCCACACGATGGACGGGTCCTAATCTAGTTAAATATAAACTATGGTAATCTATGTGTATCTTTTTAAAATATTATATATAGTATATATTAAGATTTAAATCAACCTTTTATAAAAAGATATATATTCAAAATTTAAAATCATAAAATTTTATCCGGTTTAAAAAGAGTATCATTATTAAAATATAAGATCGTTATAATTATATTATGATTTTCTATTTTTAAATAAAATATCTAATTTATGCTTTATCTAAAATTAATATACATTAAACCAAACGTTCGCAATTTATTTATCTTTAAAAGGTTTTTAAAATATTGAATAAGGGTGTATAAAAAGATTTTAAACCTACTTTCTATAAAACAAAGAGAATATAGTAATCACCATTAAACACAAGGAGAACCAAAAAAAATGTTCGTGGAAATGTCAAAAAAACAAATTCAGAGAAAAACATTTCTTAGGGCATGTCATTGACTTCATCTGAAGGAGAAGAGAGAGAGAGATACTGAAAAGAAAAAGTAAGAAAGGGAATGAAATAAATCAAATCGAATACAATTTTGACGTCCGCAAGGACACTCTTCTCTCTCTTCATCTTATGCTTTCTCTCTCTACAGCGAAGAACAGAACACAATACTCCGAGCTTAAAAAAAAAAAAGGTATAATAATTTTAATAAAAACCCCAGAAAACAATTTGTAGGCGGCAGAGAGTTTGTTTTTCCTTCTTTTTTGTTTTTTTTGGGTTATTATCTCAACTCTTTAAAAAAAAAAAAACCCTAGAAGACGACCCAGTTTCTTTGTTCTACTGATTTCTAAAGATTTCTCATTTTTGATTTCAAAATCTGATTTTGTTCTGTAAAGTTTATATCTTTTTTCTCCGATTCTCTATGATTTGAGACTTATCGAAGACTTTATTCTTCAATTTCCAGCTCATGTAAGTATAATTTTGGTCTATAAAGTTTATACCTTTTTCACTTACTCATCTCTGTTTTTCTCAATTAGGGTTTGATCAAGCTTTGTTTTGTTTTTCTGGGTTTTTCTTAACTTTCTTTTTCTTTTGGGTATTCTTTGTTTAAGGTGGTGAGTTCAAGATTTGCTTAAAGTTTAAAGTTTTGGATCTGAAATTCAACGGAGAAGATTTGGAGCTGTGGCACTTTCCTTTGGTGTTGTTCTAGAATGTTCAATGCGGAATCTTACTATTCAGATTCAGCTACTTTGAAGCTTATCATTTCTACGAAAGAAGACGTTTTAAGTTCATTGTTTATTGAAGTCATCATCTTTGCTTCAACACAGAGCTGAAGAAGATTCATAAAAATCGTTACTTTGTTTTAAGCTTTGTTGTGATTTTCTAAGAGTTATGGTACCATCAGAGCCGCCTAGTGGTGAAACCATTCCGCCTTCTATATTAGGAGGTCAAGGAGGAGCTCCTCTTCCTTCACAACCAGCATTTCCTAATCTTGTTTCTCCGAGGAATCAGTTTGGTAACAATATGAGTATGAGTATGCTTGGGAATGCACCAAACATATCTTCTTTACTTAATAACCAATCTTTTGTAAATGGTCTTCCTGGTTCAGTGATTGGTATGGATACTAGTGGAGCTGAGTCTGACCCTTTGTCTAGTGTTGGGTTTAGTGGTTTATCGTCTTTTAATGCTCCGAGTATGATGTCACCTCGCTCGTCAGGTCAAGTTCAGGGTGGTCAGCAATTCTCTAATGTTTCGTCTAATCAGTTGTTGGCTGAGCAGCAACAGCGGAATAAGAAATTGGAGCCTCAGAATTTTCAACATGGTCAGCAGTCAATACAACAGCAACATCAGCAGTTTTCAGCAGTGCGTGGAGGCGGATTAGCAGGTGTTGGACCTGTTAAGATGGAGCCTGGTCAGGTTTCGAACGACCAACAGCAGCACAGTGGTCAGCCGCCACAGAAAATGTTGAGAAACATGGGATCAGTGAAGTTGGAACCGCAGCAACTTCAGGCTATGAGAAACTTGGCACAAGTGAAAATGGAACCTCAACATTCAGAGCAGTCATTGTTTCTCCAACAGCAGCAGAGGCAACAACAGCAACAACAACAACAACAATTTCTTCAAATGCCAGGGCAATCTCCGCAGGCTCAAATGAACATATTTCACCAGCAGCGACTTATGCAACTTCAACAACAGCAACTCTTGAAATCTATGCCTCAACAACGTCCTCAATTACCACAGCAGTTCCAACAGCAGAATTTACCTCTGAGGCCACCTCTGAAACCAGTGTATGAACCTGGCATGGGTGCTCAGCGTCTTACACAGTATATGTACCGACAACAACATAGGCCTGAAGTAAAGCTTCTTACCATAATTTAAGTTTTTTTCAGCCTAGTGCTTTTCTTCATGATTGACAGTTGCGCTTGCTATGAAATGCAGGACAATAACATCGAGTTCTGGAGAAAATTTGTAGCGGAGTATTTTGCTCCTAATGCCAAAAAGAGATGGTGTGTTTCAATGTATGGCAGTGGCCGGCAAACAACTGGCGTTTTCCCTCAGGTTTACTGCTCAATAAACTTTCTCTTGTTTGTAATACGATTGTGTAGAAGCTTGTCCTTTTCATCTTCATTTGCTAATGTGATCTTATGCAACTGAGCCAGTTTTGAATCAATTAGGTACTTGTTTCATGTTATACCTCTTCACATGGGATTTTTTTTCACAAACATTGCAGGATGTGTGGCACTGTGAGATATGTAACCGAAAGCCGGGACGTGGTTTTGGTATGTCATTTAGATGATCAGTGTTTATGCTGAGAATTGATTTTTGGAATATATCAGTTTTCTGTAGTTCTTATGAGATGGTCCTTCCTTACTCATCCATTGTCTGCTTTACATCTTTCATTGTTTAGAGGCAACTGCCGAAGTCCTCCCGCGGCTTTTTAAGATAAAGTATGAAAGTGGCACATTGGAAGAACTTTTATATGTCGACATGCCGAGGGAATCTCAGAATTCATCTGGTCAAATTGTCTTGGAGTACGCAAAAGCAACACAAGAGAGTGTATTTGAGCATCTTCGAGTTGTTCGTGATGGCCAACTTCGAATAGTTTTCTCTCCAGATCTTAAGGTTCCTCAAACCACTCTCTTTCTCGCTTGGCAAACAATTATACCATTATTTTCTCTGCAGTCCCTTTATTCTTGTAAGTTCCTTCTCAGATTTTCTCTTGGGAATTCTGTGCTCGGCGGCATGAAGAGCTTATTCCACGAAGGCTTTTGATACCGCAGGTAACTTCCAGAACAATTAAACAATTTTCCTGCATCTTATGGGTCTGTAAAGAGGGCTATGTTGCCGTTGGTTTGTAATCTAATCTGTTTTACTTGGGTTTTTGCGTAACTAAAGTTGCAGAGCATCACTGTACCTTTCCTTCTTTTTTTTTTTTCCAAATTTGGATAGGAGTGAAACATTACCTATAAATCAACGAAAACTGCTTATGTAATTATCTATTTTTTGTATTTCATGTACAGGTTAGTCAGCTTGGATCAGCTGCTCAGAAATATCAACAAGCCGCTCAAAATGCAACAACAGATTCTGCTCTTCCG
>CM051363.1:15988625-16013625 GCA_028015245.1 Cardamine occulta | reverse complement strand
GAGTTACAAAATAACTGCAACATGTAAACTTCCCCTCTTTTTGTTGATAGAGTAATGTAACAAATCCCATTATTCGACTGTCTATTGGTGATCTCTAATGTGTTGCCACTGTTCTGCAGGTTTGTTGCATCTGCTAGACAATTGGCAAAGGCCCTGGAAGTACCACTTGTGAATGATTTAGGATACACAAAAAGATATGTCCGATGTTTACAGGTATGTGAACAATGTCCCAATATGAATCTAGTGTCATTGCAACTCTGTATTCTTGCATAAAACTTAAGATACTTGCATAGTGAGATAATTAAATGAACCTTTGTAGTAATGCTGTTTCAGTGACGATGTTTGCCAATGAATGTTGATCTTTTGCAATATTGTAGATCTCGGAGGTGGTAAATAGTATGAAGGACTTGATAGACTATAGCAGAGAAACAAGAACAGGACCAATCGGTAAGTTACTGTGACCACCTTTTAAAGAAAAGGGTTATTTTCATCTTGTAGTATCTTTCATGTATTATGTATATCTTTCTTCCATTTTCCTTATGAAGTAAAGTGAATCCGTGATTTTGTTTACCTGTGTTTTCGTAACAGCTTGTTTTAATAACTTTTGACTGATAGATATCCCTGTCAATCTCTCTTTTTTTGTGGTGCAGAAAGTTTAGCCAAGTTTCCTAGGAGAACAGGCCCTTCATCTGCACTGCCTGGTCCTTCTCCTCAGCAAGGTGGTGAACAGCTAAGGCAGCAGCAGCAGCAGCAGCAACAGCAAATAGCTCCCCAGAATGCAAACAACGATCGGCAAGTTGCATTAATGCAGGGTAATCCCAGCAACGGTGTTAATTATGCGTTCAATGCAGCTTCTGCATCCACCTCCACCAGTAGCATCGCTGGGCTCATCCACCAGAATTCGATGAAGGGAAGGCATCAGAATGCTGCTTACAATCCTCCAAATAGTCCTTATGGTGGAAACACTGTTCAGATGCAGTCACCTAGTTCCTCGGGTACCATGGCGCCATCATCCCAGCAACAACAACAACACAACCTACCATCATTTCAGTCTCCAACTTCCTCATCTAATAACAATAATCCGTCTCAAAACGGGATAACATCTGTTAATCACATGGGCTCCACAAACTCACCAGCAATGCAACAAGTGGGTGAGGCTGAAGCAAACGAGTCTAGCTCGGTGCAGAAGATACTGAATGAAATCCTGATGAACAACCAAGCTCATAATAGTAGCTCAGGAGGAAGCATGATTGGACATGGACACGGGTCTTTCGGGAATGACGGGAAGGCAGCTAATGTAAATAGTTCTGGTGTTCTGATGATGAACGGTCAAGTGAACAATAACAACAACCCAAGTATTGGAGGTGCTGGTGGATTTGGTGGTGGGATGGGTCAGTCCATGTCAGCTAATGGAATCAATAATATAAACGGGAACAATAGTCTAATGAACGGAAGAGTTGGGATGATGGTTAGGGATCCAAACGTGCAACAAGATCTTGGAAACCAGCTCTTAGGAGCAGTGAATGGTTTCAACAATTATCAATGTGATTGGAACGCATGAGATCGATATGAAGAAGAAGAAGAAGAGACTCTGAATGGACATGTAATGTTCTGCTTTGCGCAGCATCACAACAACTCAACTCAACTAAAGATAAGGATAAAGACCGTAAGCCGCGATATTGTGCTTTAAGAAAGGGAAGAGTCATATCTTTGTACCAACAACTGGTTTCTCTAGGTCACCTCCACAGTTTTTATTAAGCAGTAATTTTCTTGGTGTTGCGATCTTGACTTCTTAGATACATAGTTTTTTCATACAGCTAGACTCTGTATCTTATGTACCTTATTTACTACTTGTAATATCCCAACGAAACTAATAATCTACAGAAAGATATGTATGAAAAAACTATGTATCTCAAGAAGTCAAGATCGCAACAAAAAATGGGACCCACCTCCGACATATGGGACCCACTTATACACACAAGTAAGCACTCAAAACGTAAGCAATGACGTAAGCAAAATGTCACCACTACTGGACGACACGTATCAACACAATCGACGCAATGACATAAGCAAGCACCCAACTTCCCCTATAAATACTCAACTCTACCATCGAGGAGGAGCCTGGCGATTTCTCGCACTTTCTCTCTCTACAAATCTCTACAAATCTCTACTCTTTGTAATCTCTTACTTAGCTCTTGTAATCAAAGTTTTAATAAAAATTACTTTTTTCAAAACCACCTCGCTAGTAAGTAAATCTAGAACAGACGACGAACCCGAGTCTTCGACAATATTGGCACCTTCGACTTATTGTGTGGTTGCACTTCTCAAGATTTGTACCCTCATTCGTCGATAGTATCTCGGTTTTATTAAGCGATAATTTTTTTTTTATGGTATCGAGCCAAAGCGTTTTAAAGTTTTTACACAAATTTTCATTTGAAACGTTTCCTAAAAAAAAGGCACCACCACTCAAATCAACCTAAACTCTCCTAGCAGATCCTCACCCTTCTATCAAGCCACTTCTTTGAGGTGTTCCAGCATAAGTCCTAAAGGCAGAAGACCGTTGGCAAGCCCCAATAATGTCAATATAGAATTGGTAAGTCTCTCTAGTATGTGTTTAAGTAAAATTTAAGTCATGGCGTCCTCATTTAGAAAGCTTTTCAAACCGAAATATCTTGCATCCACATCTCATACTACAATTAACTCAAGAGAGATTATGACAAAAATAACAAACTTTAATCATGCATTATCAAAAAATAAACTACCACATGTAAACCCAGAAAATATTTATCAAATTGGAACTTTTGATTTGAGCAACTTATGCAATAAAAGAACATGAACAGACCTTATCTTTACAAAATGAATTCAAGAAATCAAATTATTATCCTCAATCGCCTTGATAAATATAAACAAAAAGGATTTAATTATCTCCATTTTGGACTAGTTCAAATAGCAATCAAACCCTTATCAAGGAATGGTATTGATTCACCAATACTTATGCTTATTAAGAGATAAAACTTTATTAAAATTTGAAGATTCGCTCCTTGGAGCAGTTCAATCAAACTTATGCAACGAGCAATTTATTTCAATTAAGCCTCTAATTTTCAAGTAAGTTTACATGATCCAACGATACTAAATACGCTGGTATTACATGTTCATTTACCCGAAATTAAATTTGAAAATCATAGACACGGATATCTATTGCTATATAGAATCTATTTTAAGCACTCAACCTCTGAATTTAACCCACGACGTCTATTACAAGATAATAAAGGAGAAACTACCATATTAGCAGTTAACGGTAAAGAAGACATTCCAAGTGCTACCTATGCACCTAAACAATTAAAATGGGATGAAATAACCATTTCGGATCAATGGAAAATTGAGATTACTCAACCAATAAGGAATTTTGAACAAAGAAATATTTCAAGAATAATTGAACAAAGAGACGGAAAAATAATATTACAATTTGGTTCATTTAGAGAACCAGCACCTCCAAGAATAAGTTCAGTATTATTCCGGCCTTCTTTACGAGTTTCGATCTAAAAAATCAAGTACAGACTCGAAGTTGAAAGTGTCAATCAAAACGATAATCAAGACATTAAATTTAAAGCACCTATTCTTTGAACCAAATAACGACCTATATACGACATCTCCTACGATTCAGATTTTAAATCTATTAATGTAATTACAAAAGAATATGCAATCCATAAACAATATATCAAAGAAGATTTCTATTCAAAAGAAAATAATGATAAGAGAAACTGGTATTTCAATACGTTTTCTAAAAAACAAACAATAGAATATAGAGAAAAATGGTATAATTGTATGCTTATTAAAAGAAAGAGACAATCCATTTTTTATATGGTTTGGAACATATTCAATAGCACATAACATAGATTACCCGTTTAAAACAATTAATACAAGCTCAGCTTTAGGACAATTATGGGAACGAGTAGATGGATCTAAACCTAAATCAATACCTCCCCGTTAAAAGATTTAAAAATAAATACACCAAATAGACAAATTATAGCCACACCATTTAAAACTGGTGCAAATAAAGACGATAAAAGAACCCGTCTTATTACAAGATATTAAATCTATTTATCAACAAAATAACTATCAAAGTCAAATATTACATACAATATCAAAACAAGTAGATCAAATAGATCATAAATTAAATATGAATGAATATAATAAATTAGAACAAAGTATGCAACATCCTTTTTCATCTACATCTACACCTATATTTAAACCTATAAATAGACAAGTAATATTTCCGAAAATGAAATATTAAAATCAATCGCATCTAGATTAGCAAATTTAGACAAAGGTAAAGGAATCAACAATATTGATGAAAACGATAATGAATCAATTCAATCCTCTACTCAATCTGATAATGATGATCAAGAAATAAATCGTATAAGAAATAAAATAAGATCAAATAAACCCTATTATAAAAGACATACTCCACCCGATTTACTATATGAAGAACAATATAACCAAAATAGAAATGTATACACTGGAGATGGTATTTATGAATGGAATATAGATGGCAAATCAGAATACCAAATTATGTCGTATTACAAAGAAATGGGTATGGCTTCCATATCCTATAAAGCTAGAGGTAATTCTGATAAACAAGCATGCGTATTACTAATAACTGGTTTTACTGGAGCTTTAAAATATTGGTGGGATAACTCACTAGACACACCTACTCAAGATTCAATAATTAATCACGTAGAAATAAAAAAGGTAGAAGATGATGATGGTTTTATTGAAGATATAGAACATCAAAATGCAGTAGAAGTCTTAATTTATACAATAACTATGCATTTTGTCGGAAATCCCAATGAGGAATCCGAAAGCAAGAAAATAATTTTAACCAATTTAAGATGTCCAACTTTAGGCGATTTTAAATGGTATAAAGATATTTTTGTCACAAATATATTTCAAAGAAAAGATTGTAACCAACCTTTTTGGAAAGAACGATTTATTTCAGGATTACCATCTTTTTTTGAAAAAAGTAATCAATAAATTAAAAGAATATTCTGGTGGACAACCTGTCCTTGGAATACAAGAACATATGGCCAATTGTTCGCATTTGTTAAAAAAGAAGGATTAGCTTTATGTCAAGAACATAAAGATAAAAAGCGAAATGATAAATTCAAATTTAAACAAACAATGGGTTCGTTTTTGCGAACAATATGGATATTCAAGACTTAATCCCCCATCAAGAATGAAACGATTAAAACACAGGCATAATAGGTCAAATAATATTAAGTATTATCAAAAACCAAAACATTACCAAAAACCTTTTAATAATAAAAATTCTTCAAACTATCCTAAACAAAAAGAATTTTCAAAAGAAACCATTCAATAAATACAATAAATTTAAATCTACTAATAATCTAGTTTGCTGGAATTGCAAACGTCCCGGACATAGATCCACGGATTGCAAAATGAAGAAAAAAATAAACGAAATATTCCAAGATCAACCTGATATCCAAGAAAAATTAACAAAATTATTAATATCAGAATCTGAATTATCAGAAAATGAGTCTTCTAATAATAATTCAATAAATGAGATAGAAAACTTAAGTGATTCTTCTATTGAATCACAAGAAATTTCTGATAATTTATGTAATTGTAACGTAATCAACGTAATAACCAAAGACAATAATAAACAATTCTTATTAGACATTATAGACAAAATAAATGATCCTAATATTAAAAGGGAATATTTAACAAAATTAAAGGATATCATATATCAAGAAAATCAATTAGCTACTCCTCAACCATTTAGTCTAAATAAAATATTTGAAAAATATCCAACTCAAAGTTTATTTAAACAAGTAACAACTGGTGAATTGCAACATGAAGTTAAACAACTTAAAACTCAAATAAAAGATTTACAAATACTTGTTAATCAACAAGATTTGAAACAATTACAAATAGACGCTCCGTTTATCTTTAATAGAGTCACCAAACCTTAATCAAGCATCTTCAAGCAATAAAAATTTAGAAGATAATGATACTCACTTAGACCAAAATGAAGAATATATAAACAACATTAATAAAATAAATTATCAAAAGTGGTATACTAAGATTACATTACATATAGGACATGATTTCAAAATAAATACAATAGCATTACTAGATTCTGGTGCAGACTATAACTGCATACGAGAAGGTCTTATACCTACTAAATTTTATGAAAAAACGCCTTTTAGCGGCGCCAATGGAAGTAATTTAAAAGTAAAATATAAATTACCATGCGCAAAAATCTGTAATCAAGGATATTGTTTTAAAAACCAATTTATCCTAGTTAAAGATTTAACACAAGAAGTAATATTAGGAACACCATTCTTTACTCAAATTTATCCTTTTAAAGTATCTGAATATGGTATAACAACAAAAGTTGTAGGGACAAAAATGTTATTCAATTTTTATTACCTATAAAACCAAAAGAAATATTAGAACTACAACAAAATACCATACAAAAAACAATTAACTTCATAAATGGAAAACATAAACATATTCAATATTTACAGCATCCACTTTCTTCCAAAACAATAGATGAACACTTAAAATCCCCTATATAATTAACAAAATAAAAACTATTGAAAACAAATTAATCGAACAAGTATGTTCTAATCTACCCAATGCATTTTGGGAACGAAAACAACATACGGTTAGTCTACCTTATATAAAAAGATTTTAATGAGAAACTTATACCAACTAAAGCAAGACCTATTCAAATGAATAAAGCATTGCTAGAACAATGTCAAAAAGAAATACAAGATTTATTAAACAAAAAATTAATTCGACCATCCAAGTCACCTTGGAGTTGTGCAGCATTTTATGTTAATAACGCAGCAGAAAAGGAACGTGGAGTACCACGATTAGTTATAAATTACAAACCATTAAATAATGTATTACAATGGATTAGATATCCAATACCCAATAAAAGAGATCTATTAAAAAGATTATACAATGCAAAAATCTTTTCAAAATTTGATATGAAAAGCGGATTTTGGCAAATACAAATTAACGAAAAAGATAAATATAAAACAGCATTCACGGTACCTTTTGGACATTACGAATGGAATGTAATGCCATTTGGACTTAAAAATGCACCATCTGAATTCCAACATATTATGAATGATATATTCAATAATTCTTCACCATTCGCTATAGTCTATATTGACGATGTCTTAATATATTCAACGTCAATAGACCAACACTTTAGCCATTTAAACACATTTTTAAATATAGTAAAAAATAACGGATTAGTCTTATCAAAACAAAAAATGAATTTATTTCAAACAAAAATTAGATTCTTAGGACATAATATATATCAAGGAACTATGACACCCATATCAAGATCAATAGAATTTGCTGATAAATTCCCAGATGAACTAAAGGAAAAAACTCAATTACAAAGATTCCTAGGATGTCTGAACTATGTTTCAGATTTTCTACCTAATCTAAGAAAAACTATTCAACCATTATTTCAAAGACTACAAAAAAATCCTAAACCATGGACAAATCAACATACTAAGTTAGTACAAAGAGGTTAAATTGCAAGTAAAAACCTTACCATGTCTGTCTATTCCAAATCCTGAAGCTAATATGATAGTTGAAACTGATGCCTCGGAAATAGGTTATGGAGGAATTCTGAAACAAAAACTATCAGAGTTTAGCCAAGAGTCTATAATACGTTTTCATTCTGGAGTCTGGATAGGACCCCAACAAACTTATTCAACAGTTAAAAAGGAAGTACTTTCCATAGTTAATTGTATTTCAAAATTTCAAGATGATTTAATCAACAAAAAATTCTTATTACGAGTTGACTGTAAGTCAGCAAAAGAAATATTACAAAAAGATGTTAAAAACCTAGTCTCTAAACAAATATTTGCCAGATGGCAAGCTATTCTATCTGTTTTTGATTTCGATATTCAATATATTAAAGGAGAAAATAATTCTTTGCCTGATTTTCTAACAAGAGAATATTTGCGAGGGAAAAACAACAAATATTCAACAACAACCTATTCAAGATGACAGCACCTTAAAGCAAGAAACCGATGACCGTGATCGGACTATATCAAAACCAACCCCACCTTCGGGTAAACCTCCGAGTAATCAAAATACTTTCTCGCTCTTGCCGAATTTCCTCCTCTTTCTTATGTAAATGCAGTAACCACCTTAAAAGGCCAAACCTCTTCTCAACCATCTTCTCCTATTCAAACCACTACCAAGTCAAATTACTTCCTCAAACCGCAAAAACAACATCTGTTAACTACCCATTATCCAAAACCTGTTACCCTCAAAAGAACTCCAAACATTTACCAACCGAGTCTTTTATACGACGGACTTTACCCTACTGATAATGTACTCAAAAATAGAACCTTCTATGAGTATATTCTAGTAGACTCTGTTCTGTTGAAATTACTCATCACCCCAAAACGATCCTAATCTCATATCCTATTCAACTTGTAAAATTCTTCGTATCCAATCTATTCAAGAGCTTGGTTTCATTCATACCCATACTACCAAACCTTTTCTACCCCAGGCTACCATATTAACTCTCAGTACATTGATTATATCAATGCTTTTTCCCGAACCTTTTACCTACGACCTTATGATCATTCCTGGTTTATTTCCTTTGATCAGTAGCCCAAAAAACTATCCCTGGCTGGTTCTACGAATGGTGGCATTGGCTAGGCCCTACCAATGACATCTACCCAACCGATCTTCTCAAAACTGCTTACCCCTATTACCTCAAATATATTAATCAACAACCTGTTGGGTCATTCAACATTATTTCCTTCCATATTGACATGGGAATCCCGTGGATATGCTCATGGCATTTCAACCTTGCTCTCTTTCTCCCGGGCATGCCATGTTCCTTACTTCGAGGATTCCGCATCGAATGGTGGGACAAGTTTAATCTTGACCGTTATTCTCTCACCAATATCCAAAAATTCTTCCGGATAAGCAAAAGAAGTTCACACATTATAAAAGCATCTCTAAATCAATACCCTCCTTAAACCAGATCGCTTCTTGCATCCTCTTCTTCTAAACCCAAGCCATCTACTCAACCACCAAACAAACCATCTACTCAAGCATCGACTAAAGTCCAACTCACTCATCCAACTCTTCCAATCCGCTTTCGCTCTGCTTAAGCAAGCTCAAAAAAATTATTGCCACAATAAGTCAACAAATGGAATCCTCCGATGATGAAGAGGACGATAACCAATCATTTGACACTATACAATCCGACGATCCATATGGTGGCCCCTTAGGCCAAGATCCATTTGATATTTAAAAAAAAAAAAAAAAAAAAAAGGTTATCTTAACACCTGATAGCAATATCAAAGTTAAGGCTATTCCGAAGCAAACGGCTCTCGGTAAAGAATTATCAAATCCGTTTATAGCTGATGCTTTGCTCAAAAGCATGTTGGATGTATAGACATCCAGATAAGTTAATCAATGTATATTCTAGTAGACTCTGTATCTTATGTACCTTATTTACTACTTGTAATATCCCAACGAAACTAATAATCTACAGAGTATAGCTGTATGAAAAAACTATGTATCTAAGAAGTCAAGATCGCAACACCAAGAAAATGGGACCCACCTCCGACATATGGGACCCACTTATACAGCAAGCACTCAAAACGTAAGCAATGACGTAAGCAAAATGTCGGCACCACTACGGGACGACACGTAGCAACACACTGACGCCAGCAATGACATAGACAAGCACCCAACTTTCTCTATAAATACTCAACTCTACCATCGGAGGAAGCCTGGCGATTTCTCGCACAACTTTCTCTCTCTACAAATCTCTCTACAAATCTCTCTACTCTTTGTAATCTCTTACTTAGCTCTTGTAATCAAAGTTTTAATAAAAATTACTTTTTCAAAACCACGTCTACGCTAGTAAGTAAATCTAGTACGGACAACGAGAACCCTGAGTCTTCGGACAATATTGGCACCTTCGACTTATTGTGTGGTTGCACTTCTCAGTATTTGTACCCTCATTCGTCGATAGTATCTCGGTTTTATTTGCAGCAGCAACAGCAAATAGCTCCCCAGAATGCAAACAACGATCGGCAAGTTGCATTAATGCAGGGTAATCCCAGCAACGGTGTTAATTATCCGTTGATGCAACCGCATCCACCTCCACCATAGCATCGCTGGGCTCATCCACCAGAATTCGATGAAGGGAAGGCATCGAGAATGCTGCTTACAATCCTCCAAATAGTCCTTATGGTGGAAACACTTGTTCAGATGCAGATCACCTAGTTCCTCGGGTACCATGGCGCCATCATCCCAAAGAACAACAACAACACAACCTACCATCATTTCAGTCTCCAACTTCCTCATCTAATAACAATAATCCGTCTCAAAACGGGATAACATCTGTTAATCACATGGGCTCCACAAACTCACCAGCAATGCAACAAGTGGGTGAGGCTGAAGCAAACGAGTCTAGCTCGGTGCAGAAGATACTTGAATGAAATCCTTGATGAACAACCAAGCTCATAATAGTAGCTCGGGAGGAAGCATGATTGGACATGGACCACGGGTCTTTCGGGAATGACGGGAAGGCAGCTAATGTAAATAGTTCTGGTGTTCGATGATGAACGGTCAAGTGAACAATAACAACAACCCAAGTATTGGAGGTGCTGGTGGATTTGGTGGTGGGATGGGTCAGTCCATGTCAGCTAATGGAATCAATAATATAAACGGGAACAATAGTCTAATGAACGGAAGAGTTGGGATGATGGTTAGGGATCCAAACGTGCAACAAGATCTTGGAAACCAGCTCTTAGGAGCAGTGAATGGTTTCAACAATTATCAATGTGATTGGAACGCATGAGATCGATATGAAGAAGAAGAAGAAGAGACTCTGAATGGACATGTAATGTTCTGCTTTGCGCAGCATCACAACAACTCAACTCAACTAAAGATAAGGATAAAGACCGTAAGCCGCGATATTGTGCTTTAAGAAAGGGAAGAGTCATATCTTTGTACCAACAACTGGTTTCTCTAGGTCACCTCCACAACCACCACCATACCATCTCTTGAGTTGTTTTTTTCTTTTCTTTTTTTTCTTGGGGAGTTTTTTTTCGATATGCTTTATAGTTTATAATGTACATCTTTCTATGGGTGTGTGTTCCCCTTAGGGCACATCATCAGGGAGGCAATGAATCAGGCTCTATCCTTCATTTGTCTTAACAAAACTTTCCTAAAGTCTGACAACAACGTTAAGTGCAAATACTTGTGTACTATGTCTTTGGTTGGTCATACTTCGAAAAACCGAAAACGACTCTTAAACTCGTTTGTCACAAACTGTTTGTGTATTCAAAACTCACATATGACAACATTGACAAAAATATAACGGCACTAAAAGTGAAATCTCAGAAAGAGTAGTCTTTCAAATCTGCTTTGGAGTCGTCCATGTCGATCTCAGACAAGCATTCTTCAGCGGTAAGAGGAGGGAGTTTACGAGTTTTACGCTTAAGGTTGTGTTTGTGCCAATCACTCTTACAATGCTCTCTATATTGCTTAGCCTCCCCAACGAACGTATTGCAAGTGCTGCATCTGGTCCCTTTCTTTTCTTCTTCTCCTCCTTGTTGCTTTATGTTACCTGTAGTACCCATCTCTTGCTTCTGCAGTTTCTTGCTAAGTTCAATTACGGGATCGGTTAAATCCTTGATCTCAGTCTCAACAGGTAACAACGGCTTGTGGGTTTGCAATGCCATATCATCATGCTCGTCGTAATGATCCATGCTTGTGTCACCTTCTGCATGAACTGATACAGCGAGTATTTCTAGTCTTCCTTGTATATTCCTCACAAGGGAATCACACTCTCGAAAAAGACCCGGTTCCATCTCGCAGACCTGCAAAAGTATGTATCACCACAATCAGAGAAAAAAAAAAAGAGATTTTAAAATGTATAGAGTCTAGAGATGTAAGATCATTACAGTGGACATCTGTGTTCCAGATTCGTCTTTGGAGACAACACTAGCATCCCATTCTTTTAGCTTCTCGAGAAGTGAGGGGAAGCTTTGAACAGGTACAGTGAGACGAAGTCTCATTGGAGAACGCTTTATAGGGAAGTGCTTTTGCAACTCACGGATGACATCAAGGGCCTGCATAGTTTTAATAATCAAAACAAAACTTTTAATAGGAAGCTTCACATAAGTCACTGCGTTTATAGTTACAATATCCAATACAAACTCACTTGTTTCTTGGAATTGCTATGAGGATCAACAGCAAAATGAATTTCATGCATTAGGCGCTCCACCATACTGATGGTATAAGGCCGTTGTGTTTCAGGGTTGATAGTTTTCTGCATAACAATCGTTGCAATATCCCGAAACTGGTTTGAGAGCTGTGATTCTCTCTCTTTTCCAGCAATTTGAAGCTCTCCTTTCTCCAAAATCTGAACATTGACAGAGTAGGAAAAAATATAAGACAAGTTTTAAAGAGTCTCAAAAATCTAAGGAAAATCAAAACATACATCAATGCATATTTTCGTATGATCATCTGATCCAAAGGCCTTCATTAAGTCTTTAGATTTAGCAAGAACTCCCTTAGAAACATTCGAATAAACAGTATGTGACTGAAGCACTTCATCTATGTCCTTCTCCCTGCATCAAACACATTTTGGCTCCCATCTCATTACATTGCTCTATATCCCAAGAGGTCAATCAAAGCCAATATAGAAAGGTTCCATGAGTAACTACACAAATTTCATTCTACAGATGCTATCAGTGTGAATTTGACCATTAGATTAAACAAAGCATCTTCAAGACATCAAATGACAATCGCAAACCTAAAAAGTAAAATTTGACGCTAATTTAACACCAAATTCATCATACTATACAACTTCCATATATCATTAACAAACATAAACAACTAATTTGGGTTTAAGACCTACACAACACAATCGAGTCGCCAAATTCGGAAAAATCAAGCATGAGTAGTGAAGAACAACGCAAACAAAGATTGATAGATGCAATTATACTTGTTTCTCTTATGATAAGGATAAATCCATGACCCACCTTCACAGAGAATTCATCATACTAAACAACCAAATCAGAATCAAATAGAAGCATTCGGCAAAATCAAGCCAAGAGTAGTCAAGAACAACACAAAACGAAGATTGATTAATGCGATTATACAAATTCATCATACTATACAACTTCTACACATCATTGACAAAGATAATAACTAATTTGGGTTTAAGACCTACACATCAGAATCAAATTGCCAAATTCGGAAAAATCAAACCTGGACTAGTCAAGAACAAGGCAAATAAAGATTGACTGATACGATTACAATCGTTTCTCTAGAGATTAGCTCAAACAAATGATCCATCGTTCGTCACACCAAATTCATCATACTAAACAACCAAATCAGAATCGAGTACACAAATTCAGCAAAACTAAGCTTCGTGTAGTAAAAAAAACAACGCAAAACGAAGATTGATTGAAGCGATTATAAGCTACGAAGCAAAGATTAGGGATGAGAAAGCTTGCTTACACGCCAGACCGCCATGAAAGAACCTTATTCTTGTAGCAAGCGATCTCGAAGCGATTGCCTTGCTTTTTGAGACGGACCACTGCAACGTTCGTTAACCTCTTCTGCCCTACAGGCTGCACTAGCGTCTTCGACATTTCTTCTACTGCTCAAATTCAAAAAAAAAAATGGCGAATACTGAGAATTAGGTTTTCCTGAAATTTCAGCAGACACATTAAACGGCGAGTTTAAGCTTTTTTTTTCAATCGAAGAATCAAACAGACTCATAACAAATCAACAGAACAAGTATTATAACTCGTCAATCATCGTCGAGAGTTTTGTTATATACCTCCGGTAAAAGAAAACCAATTTCTCCGGCGAAGATAGTGAAAAAAAAAAAAAGCGAAACGTGAGTGTAAGCGAAAGATGAAACGCAAACTCAAAATCCCGAATTGGTTGGCAAAGAAGGCGTACGGAAGGATTTTTGGGCCCTTTGGTCACGCGTCTCGTTGACAATAGATTTCAATTTAGGCTAGATTCTAACTAGTGTTGTTTGAATTTGGGCTGGGCTGACATAGGATTTACTATTGGGCTTCTAAGCATCTTAATAGGAGAGATAGTTTGCGGATTTTCATAAATAAACTTTTTATATTAGTAAAATGGACACTTCACTATTCTTAATTAGGAGAATTGGTAGTTTTTAGTTTTTTTTTAATACTATTTAAATAAAGATTTAATTAGCTATTTAGATAGTTTTTCTTAAGTCATTGGTAAAATTACAGTTTATTATTTATAATTTGTTAACTGAACAGTTTTTATTGCATGACATTCTTTGTGAGACTTTTTTTTATCCTGAAAAATAATCATATTTACAGTGTGTGCCTTTGAGATTTTTAACAAACGTCAGTGTACAAACTACAGCTTTCCTTGCTTGAATATGATGAGGAAAGGAGAGATTGAAGTAGCTAAAGCCAAGGCTTTATGCTATTCACAACTTTCTCTATTACACAACAACTATATTAGTAGAACAGTAAAATGGAATCATCTAGATGTTCTAGAGAAAGTTGTGAATAGCAGAATACTTGAACATGCTATCATAGAGATTGCAAAAGCGTCTGAAAAATGGAATCACATCTCCAACTCACAATTTGGGCATCTAATCGAGTCATCAGTTGGCAGATGCTCCCATTCGTATGAAAAATTAATTAATACTCGGAAATTTGTCGGGAATATTTATAGATTTAAAAAAAAATTAAATTATCAAAACAAATACTTTGTTGTAATAAACAATAAAGTAACAAATAATTAAATATGGATTTTAAAAAAAAAAAGTAAAATTAATATCTTAAATGGTTGAATGTTTGGTAAGATTTTATAAAGTTTTGGAGATTTAAAGTTTATAGATAGATTTTAGAGAGATTATAGAGAGAAGGTAGATAAATGTTTAAAAATAAGAGTGATTTTGAAAGAAACATGGGTTATACAGAAACACAAGTCGGTCAGAAATTGGTCGGAAATTTTCCAACTAATTTCCGACTATAAAAAATAATAATTAACTAATTAAATTAAATTAAATTTTAGTCAAAAGTTTCCTACAAATTACTGACTAAATTTGTAATATTAGTCGGATTATAGTCGGAAATTATATATATTTTTAAAAAAATTACTAAAAATCATAATTAAATTAAATTTATTAAATAATTATATATATAGTCAAAAATTGGTCAAAACTTTAGTCAGAAATTAGTCACAAAATTATCAGCAAATTTCTGACTAAATGAAATTTTATTTCCCACTAATTTCTAACAAAAACAATTAGTCGGAAGTTACTCAGAAAATTTCCTATAAAATTCGGACTAATTTTTTTTTGTTTACTGACAAATTTCTGAAAATTTTTTGACGACGCTCAAATTTTTCAGAAAATGATTGAAAAATTTCCAACCAATATTATTATTCAAAAATGGTAGTTATAAATGGGCATGTTTTCTTGTAGCAGTAATATCATCAATGACAAAAACAAAAAAGAGCTGTCATGTTAAAAATATAAAAAAGTTGAATGGTGAAATAAATGCATTTTTCACGCATCAACGTAGCAGAGGCACATTTTTTTGCAACCTGCAAAAATAAGGGCGTTACTTAGAACTAGGGATGTTTGGGTGGGTAAAAAAATCCAGTTCGACACGAGTTTATTTTAAAAAAAGATCCAAAAAATCCAAAACCCAAACAGTGTAGTCCAAAAAAAATCATGTGGGTTTTGGGTATACTTGCGGATACTCGACTTGTTATTTTTTGTGTTTTTGATTTTTTTTTTAATATTTACATCAACAATTATGTATAAAATTTGAACACTAAATTTGTTAACCAAGTAAAAACATAAATAAACTAAAATTTTATTTTAAAAATATTTTTTTATAAATATTGATAGAATTATTTTCATAAATATTTATATCACTATTTGTTAAACATGTAAACACATAAATAAAAGTATATTTATTTTTGAATTACTTTTATATATTGATATAATTGTTTATATATATTGTTATAATTATTTCCATAAATATTGATATATTTTTATAAACGCGTTAGACATTATGTTTGTTGATTTTGTCTTACAATTTTAGGAAAAAATATCATTTCACGGTTTTTCCCGAACAAAAACTTAATTCCGTAATTTTTCGTTTTTGGTGGAGAAATATCATTTCACGATTTCTGGCCAAATTTACAATTTGACGGGTTTGACGAAAAACTTAGTTCCAAAATTTTATGATTTTAGCCCAAAAACGTAATTCTGCGATTTTGCGTTTTTGGCAAAAAATATCATTTCACGATTTTTTTCCAAATTTGTGATTTGACGGATTTGGTAAAAAAATTAATATTTTGGCTCAAAAAATAAGTTTGTGGTTTTGTGTGTGTTTTCCGGGAACATGTCATTTTACGATTCTTCTTCCAAATTTGTGATTTGTCGGGTTTCGCGAAAAAACCTCACATTTTGGCGCAAAAATGTTATTCCAAAATTAGAACAAATAGCCAATAACAATTTTTTTCAAAAAAAGAAGAAATAATCCCTTAATGAATATATTTTTATTTAATTTAGATAAAAAAGAAGTAGTATAAATCTAAAGAATTATACTCCATCCGTTTCATAAAAAGTACTGTTCTCGAGTTGAATTTATTTTTATATTGTCATTGCAGTTTTTAAAATAATTTATAAATTTAGCTTTTATTTAAACCTAAAAACTTTTGTATCTAAGTCAGTTTGATTTAAATATATAAAGTGATATTTTTATATTTAAACAATTTCCTAATATGTGTGAAATGTGTCAAAAAGACACTTTTTATAAAACAAAAGAAGTATTTTTGTGTCTTTAGTGTATAAACTTATATATCTATTTTATTTTTACAGCAATAAAACATATCTCACGTGAAAACCCAAAAATAAACACCAAGCTCTATTATTATATTTTTCAACCAAAATTTTAAATTAGAAAAAACATAAAAATAAGAATTTACATGAAAAAATCATTAACCATTTAGCTCTATTTATGTTATAATCTACAAAAATACATATTTTCACATATACTTAATTTCATGTCTCAATATTACATGTTCTCACAGGCACTTTAGTTTTTATTTTCTTTTTGGATATAAATAGTATTATAAAATAAACCCCACTGACTTTCCTATATCTCAATAATATGTGAATATTATTTTTTGTGTATAAAGTTATTAATCTCTTATGGAGACAAAAAAAAAAATTTGGTTTCAAACAGCTACATGCATTTAAGATATGTAACTAGAAATTTAAAGTAGTTCTATGTCAAATCATTAGGATTAGTAATGTACTACTATTAATAGTATGAATGTGAAGAAAACGGTTAATACTGGAAACACAAATTCTAACATTCATATTCAACCACAAATTAGCATATAACATGTTCTAAAACATAAAATAATATGAAAATAAAATTATGTTAGATGCCAACCGAGGAAAAACTTATATTAACAGGTATTTAAAAATATAATAAGAACATTAAATCATAAATTACAAAAAATGGAAGGAGTTAATTAGTTGGTTTGCACACACAAAAAAAAAGGAGGGAGTTAATTAGTTAAAAATTTAGTAAGTGACGAGTTTCAGACAAACTTGGTCTTAATTAGACATGAGTGTGTAAGACTTTCTTGTTCCCAGTCTTTGTCCTTCTTCAAACTCTTACCACCAAATCCGGTACGATGCGGCGACCATCAACCTCTCAAATGACCGGAGGCGGACTTGGAATCGCAGCGATGTCATACGTGGCAATCGATTATATGCGCTACGTGTCACCAACGTGGCATTCTCGTCTTATGCCAGTTCTTTGGTCGGTTCTTGCTCTTACCTTACTCAGTCGTGTTCCGTTCTATAAGCACTGGTCTAAAGAACTACGAGCTGCCTTACCTTTCCTCGGTTCTGTTTTCTTTTTGCTCTGTGCTCTTCTCTTTGAAGCTCTTTGTGTTCGCTCCGTTACAGCTGTTCTTGGCTTAGATTGGCACAGGTAAAGATTAGATCTGTTTCGATTTAGCTCAAAGATTGATTCATTAACTTCAATTTTGAATAAAGTTTGCATTTTTTGAGCTCGTTGGTTCTAGTCGATCTGATTTGAGTAGAACATGGTTTGATTTGTTAAATGTGATTTAACAAAAACAAAAATAAATCAGTGTTATTTAGAATCTTGAAAATCAGTGTTTTTTTTTTGTTTTTGACATATTTATGCATTGCTATAAGTATGTTATCTTCAATTTGAGTAGAAGATGGTTTGATTTGAATATGGAACATAAGGCTAAATGTGATTTAGAATTTTGAAAACTGTTTTAATTAGTTGATTATAGTTTGCATATACTATTATTCATTTAGAATTTTTTGAACGAAAATACAGTAATCATTTTTGAGAACTTTATGCATTTCTGTAACTATATAAATCTTCAATTTGAGTAGAAAATAAATATTAAACAAAATTTTAAAATGTGATTTCGAATATTAAAAACTGTTTTAAGTTGATTATAGTTTGCATAAAGACTTCTCTATTTCATTGACAAATTTTGAACAACATTTTTACAGTTATTGTTTTTTTGAATGTTTATATATGCAACTCTTTACCTATTAATAGGAATGATAAATGTTTCTATATCTTTTATAGGGATACATCACCACTTCCTGATACAGGCCAATGGTTTTTACTAGCACTAAACGAGAACCTTCCCGAGACAATTGTCGAAATCTTGAGAGCTCATATCATCGGATTACACCATTTTCTAATGCTATTTGTAATGTTGGCTTTCTCGGTAGCATTTGACTCAGTGAAAGCTCCAGGTTTAGGATTAGGCGCAAGATACATATTCACAATGGGATTAGGCCGTCTTTTAAGAGCTATAACCTTTATATCTACTATCTTACCTTCAGCTCGACCTTGGTGCGCTTCAGCCCGGTTCAATAACGTTCCTTCTCATCCGCATCGTTGGGCTCAAAAATATTATGTCCCTTATGCTAAAGACCCTTTTGCTATAAGACAGCTCCTTCATTGGGATACAGCTTATGGTAACATCTAATCTCGGTTTACTTAAACCGGGATTGCTTACTAATTATTCCCTTTTTTATATATTAACAGCTGAATCAGGCAAATACATTAGTGACTACAAAGCTGATTGGGGTTCAATGAGCTTTCTCAATGAGTTCTTGAGACCGAGTTACTCTGAAGGGTCTTCTTGGTTTGCTTTACTAAAGAAAGCTGGAGGTGGTTGTAATGATCTCTTGTATAGTGGTCACATGCTTGTAGCGGTTTTAACCGCTATGGCTTGGACGGTAAAACTTCATCACTTGTCAGCTAATTAGACTTTAAGGATATATTTCTATGAGACTTTAAACAGTGACGGCGTAAAAATCATTTAACAGGAGGCTTATGGAGGTTTCTCTTCAGCGATGATATGGTTGTTTGTGGCACATAGCGCGCAGAGGGAAGTACGAGAGCGACACCATTACACTGTAGACTGCATCGTGGCGATATACGTTGGTATACTTCTATGGAAAATGACGGGTTTTATTTGGTCAGAGGAGAGGAAAACGAAGCAGGCGATGAAACTAGAGGAGATTCAGAATAGGTTGGTTCATGCCGCTAAGGATTCGGATATGGAAACTGTAAGGAGACTTGTTGAGGAGATGGAGGTAACGTTTGGGGAAGAGAAGAAACAGAGTGAAGTCTCGAAGAAGACTATGACTGTGTTTGCTTGTGCAACAGTGTTTACAACACTTACTATAGTGATTCTAGCGTTGACTTTGACAAGCGACGGCTAAAAGAGGAACCTTAGATTCAAAGTGTATTTTTGCTGCGTCTCTGTTTGTTTGTAAGAATCACTAAGAATGTTATGTTACTTTTTTGGTCTTTTGGGTTTTTAATTTTTAATGATCAGATACTTTTGTTTTTGGGAATGATTGATACTTTAGTAAAAAAAAAATTGTGAATTTTTAATCCTTAAATCTATGTTTACAAAACATGTTCACCAGGTCTTGGCTTAGATAGAAGCCAATTCCCACTCTTGACAGAATACGGCCCATTCCTTGTATATGCCCAAATGTCACTGTCTTTGGCCCCTACATTAGGTGGATATGCACAGATTCTCGAGATATCTGCCGGTGCAGACAATACTTGCATCTTGTCCACATCCCATGAACCATCCACTCGAATTAAATCCGCAACTTTCAAATTAACATTCATTGATCGTTGAATGTTACAAGGACGCCGAGGATTCCATCAAAAACCCATTTATCACTCCACACATGTGTATTCTCTCCCATGTAGAATACTACGCCAAGCATATAGTGGTCTATAACTAGATCAAGGGCGGTGAATCTGAAAACCAAGATTTGGCAGATAAAAACAGTACCTAAGATACGACTTTTCTTGTGGCGAGCTTTGTCGGGTGCTTTGGCGGTTGCTGAATGCTTGAATGGGCATGGTATTCAGATGCCTATGATCTGTAGGTTATGCAGCCAAAGTGAGGAGACAAGAGATATTGCGCAAACTCGCGATGGACGGTTCAATTCTTACCTAGCTAGCGGTGGTCCGGCGTGGCTTCATTCACGTATTGTGGAGGAAAGTCGGGCATCAAGTTTCGTTTGAATTTGGTTGTGCTCTGTTTTTCTGGTTTTACTCTGTTTGGCATTTTATAAATTTACTTCCACATAATAGTATTATTAAAATGTTAAAATTGGAATTTAAGAATGTATTTCAATGTTACGGGAAATTATAATTTATTTTTTAGTTCTCAAGTAAAAATAAAACGATGATAGATTTTTAAATTCTACCAAATTTACTTAGTTTTTTTTTACTTATTAACTTAAATTCAACCAAAGTTTTTAAATTCTACCAAAATGGTAAAATTTTAAATCCTACCAAATGTTTTTTTTTTTTTTTCAAAATTCTACCAAAATTGAAGTATGAAGAAATTAATTATATTTTTACTAAATACTCATTATTTAAGGATATTTTTGTTTCGACCCCCAAAAAAAGGGATATTTTTGTTTCCTCAGACCTTCTTTTTCTCCTTACAAATTGGATTTGTTATCCGAAAAACGAAAATGTCCATTTATAACTTTACTCTACAGTTTCAATGGCGATTTCTCTCCCCTTCTCCTTTCCCTCTCCACATTTTGTCCCTAAATCATCTAATTCCGTTTCATCCTCGTGTTTGCCATCTTCTCTTTCATCCCTGCGCTTACCGTCTCAGATTCGCCGCTTCGGAATCCGTCACGAGAGTCTTAACTCTCCGTCGTCGACTCGCTACGCCCCACTCACTGTGAGTTCTCTGTTCTATTTCACCGTCACTGTCACTGTTCTTAATAGCTAGAACAGTCCTTTGATTTTTGGAGTAATTCTATTTTTGTTCATGTTTAATTTGTTTCTCATGATTAATTCATGACCAGTAGCTACATCGTATTTGCATTTTCGTATAATTCTGTGTTTATATGTAAAGATAGAATTCAGTAATCTGTAATTACATAATGTAACACTGAGATTGAAACAAGAAAAGAATGAAACACTTGCTCTTTTGATTTTAGAGCTAAGCTAACTCTGATTTGGTGCAGGTAAGAGCAAAGAAGCAAACTTTCAACTCGTTTGATGATTTGTTACAAAACTCTGATAAACCTTTACTAGTAGACTTCTATGCAACATGGTGAGTTAAAGTTTAGCATCAATATGTCTCTGTTTTGCTTTATCATATGGTTGGTTACAGTCTTGTTTTTTGTAGGTGTGGTCCATGTCAACTTATGGTACCAATACTCAACGAAGTTAGTGAAACTTTGAAAGATAAGATTGCGGTTGTGAAAATCGATACTGAGAAGTACCCAACTCTTGCTAACAAATACCAGGTTGAAGCTTTGCCTACATTCATCTTATTCAAAGATGGAAAACTCTGGGACCGTTTCGTAAGCTTTTTTAATGGTATCGACTAGGTTGAGCTTGTTTTCGTGAACTTTCCATAACAAGTTTTGCTTTTCTTTTTTTTTGGTTGTGGTAGGAGGGTGCGTTGCCTGCCAACCAACTCGTGGAACGAATCGAGAATTCTTTGCAAGTGAAGCAATAGATTATGAGTAACCATGGAAACTTGTCATCTATGAACAGTCTGTTGTGACGAAAAGTCATTGTTGATTGTTTGGTCGGTACATGATCAACCTATTTATATACATTTTTCCTTTTTTTAGGTGACAAATTGCTCATGAAATGGTAAATGATACTTTTACGACTCAACTCTGTTCCATTTGTTAAAAGGTTGTAACTAGGGTGTGTTCATTACAAAATTACAACTAAATGGAGGTCAGTGGAACTGAAAATAATATATCCAAAAATCGAATCATATCTTACTATCTGTTGTAAAATAATAATAAATAATAAAGAAGAAATAATACGAAAGTGGGGTGAGGTGGGAGTATCGTAGAGAAACTCTAACAAAAGAATAGATGTTGTATTTGTATGTATTATTACATGAACCATATAAGTAGCAAAACTTGCTAACTAAATTTATTGTCTAAGAACTCTTTCAGAAATTTATTTCTAAACAAAACTTCCTATAGTTGAAAAATGTGTTTTATGGATAATCATTATCGATTTTTAACACTCATCTTCGTTAAAGGCTTTATCATGGAAAAATTCGCTGAGATAAAAATTATGACAAAAAAGAGTATAGTAAAACCATCTACCCCTATAAAAAATTGGTATAATTTTTTTCTTTTATATGTCTCGTAGATGATTCTCATTCTCTTTGCTTCTTCTCTTTTTTATGACAATGACTTTGGAGGAAGGTGAGACCTTGATGATAATATATCCCTTTGATTCATATATTTTCGTGTTATTTACTGTCTCATTAAAAACCTTATCATAGAAAAACTCAATGCGATAAAAACTATGATAAGGAAAAAATAGTGCAGCCACGGATAATATCATATTTCTCCCCTTGGAAGAGTGCTTTAATCATATCTCAGAGATGCATTCTGATAATCTAAATCTTCTTTTAATGTTGGAGTAAGGATAACCTTTGTAAACAGATCTCCTGCATTGTCATTGGTGCAAACATGATGTATATCACAACCACCTTCAGATTTGGAAGTGGTTAGAAATTTTAGATTTTTATGGATTATATGGTAGACGTTTATCATATATAATAGTTGATAGATCAGATTGAGGTGGAAAATGGGTTGAATTTTATACTCTGGTTGTTTTGTTGTTAGTTATTTTCTGTCTTTCTTCTATAGTGTTTGATTCATGCGAAGTTATTCTCCGCGGTTGTTCTTTCGATTTCTCTGTTTATTTGTTGAAACCGAGGCAAATAATACAAATCTTATAGAGATAACCATTGAATGTGGAGTTTGAAGTAATATGCATTAATATTTTGAAATTTGTGAAGTAAATATGATATTTTATAGTCGGATGATAACTAAGAATCGTAATAGTTTGAGTTCGAGTATGGAAAAAGAATATAATATATTTGTTGATTTGTTAGTGAATAACAGATTTATAAAAGGAAGTATAGTGTAATTTTTTTTTATGTTGTATTTTATTTTAGCTTTTTTGTTTAAAATAGGAAAATAGCATTTTTAACCTTGAAAGTGGAGCACTTTAAACCTCGAATGTATTAGACTTGTACTTTAAACCTTCAAACTATTTTTTCTAACATTTTAAACTTTAAAACCACCTCCCGTGTTTTCTCCACCATAACTAAAAAATTGACTGAATTTATGATAGTAATCCGACAAAAAATTATGACTATAATCCGACGGATTTCTGACAAAATAGTTTCATCGAAAATTTAGAAAATCAAACGACTATATCAATGTGTATATTTTCCAACGGATTTTTGATGGTTACTCGAAAATACGTCAGACATTGTTCGACATATTACCTACAGAACTATTATGTCAAAAATCTATCGAATTAAGATCCCATCGAAATTCTGCCACTACAAGAAAAAGTTACAGAAAACTGACCGAATTTTCTATGAGATCTTAGTTCGATGGATTTTCGACATAATAGTTCTGTCGATAATCCGTCGAACAATTTATGGTATATTTTCGAGTAACCGTCAAAAATCCGTTGGAAAATATGTACTATACGTTGATATAACCGTTTTAATTAAAAATATTATGATGGAACTATTTTGTCGAAAATCCATCAGATAACCTTCAAAACGTTTTGGCATATTACCGTAAGAAATTCTGTTATTTTTTTGGTAAGTAGTTTTTAATAAATTTTATGGTGAAAAAATAAAAGAGATAGTTTCAAAGTTTAAAGTGTTAGTAAAAATAGTTTGAAAGTTTAAAATGGTAGTATAATATTTTTGAAGTTTAAAATGCTAGTAAAAGACACTTTTAAGGTTTAAAATGCTACTTTCCGTTTAAAATATATGTATATAGATTATTTTTATATAACTTTGTAAACTCTTATTTGGATTGCTTATAATCAAATAAACTGTTTTAAAATAAAATAAAAAACAAATCTAAAAAACTGGGAGGCTGACACATTATTGTTTCACAGGTGTCAAGCGGATTAAACATTTGTTTACTTTTGCATAACCAAAACGATGTCATACTGAACACTGAAACATGAGCCATCATCTCAAAACCCCACATCTAAACATGTAATCTTCTATATCCCCCACTAATCTATAAACCTCATTCATCTTTAATGAAAAATAAGAAGACAAAAATACCCTTATCTAATCATTTTAAATTTAAATTTAATTTGATTTAAAAAATGAAAAAAAAAACCAAAGAACGGGAACTAAAAAAATGAAAAACCCGAATAAACGGAATCCGGCGAGCTCACTTATCAATCCGGTGAGCTCCGACGACGACCTCAAGCTTTCTGTAGCACCGTCAAGCTCAGGGGTGGAGCTCTGCATCGGCGTGAAGGTCTGCATCGCCTCTGTTGACCTTCAA
>CM051363.1:15913525-15988525 GCA_028015245.1 Cardamine occulta | reverse complement strand
AATCTAGGTATTTTGAGGTTTTAGATTTGAAAATTAAGGATTTGATTCTATGCACATTGGATGTTTTGCCATGGTTTCTGGTTTGATTAGGACTTAGAATAGGTAAGAAATAGATTTTACTGGTTGAATCATACTGTATTGTAGTGTAGTACCCGAAACGATCCCAAATTATTTTTTTTGCGAGAGGAGACCTGGGTAAAACTAATATAAATGATAAATATAGTAAAACTATAAATGCAAAGGTCACATGTATAGTTTAATATTGAAGACATCAGTGGAGAAGATAACTTTGTCGATGATAGAAGCTAGGATATACAAAAAGCTTGCATTAGATGAAAGTAAGTTTGAATTGCAATTGAGTTACTATCCACTGCTGGTGGGATGTGAGGAACTGTTGACTATTTCTGATGATGAGGATGTGTGTGTTTATCTAAGTCTATTGATAAAGAGAACCGTAGGTGTATTTTGTTTGTGGAAGTCATCACTATATCAGAACTGCCCGAACAACTATCAAGAGCGGTCAAAAGTTCTTTTGGTAAGAACTATGACGAGTTGCATTCAAATGATTGTGAAATCGGAGATAATTCCATTACTATGTATGTAGAAAAAGAACAAGCAAAAGAACAAGAAGAGATGATAGTGGATGATGATGATGATATTACTAAAGAGGATGGAAATGTATCACGTGATGAAGCGGTAGATTTATGTATGGATAGATGGGATAAGGATGATGATTATGTTGAGCTTCCACCTTTCTTAGAAAGTAGTAAGTTTATAGAGGCATGGGAAGACGGATTGGATGTGAGTCTACTACAGGAATTTCCAAATAGGAAGGCATTGGGGAATGTGGTGGATAGAGCCTCATTTGTTAACAGTTTTTGTTTTGTTATAGAAAAGTCTGAACCGGGACATTTAGTGCTAAAATGTGATAGTCAAGAAAGCTGTAGATGGTGTTTACGAGCCACAAGGATTAAAAATACCGATATTTTCTCGATTAGAATGTACAACAAAATGCAAACATGCTCGCGCACTAGTCAGAGCCAAAGGAACATGAAGAGGCACGGAACACAGAATTAGTTGCAGCTATTTTGCAAGAGGAATATCGAGGACGTTTGAAAAATCCAACTCCTCAAGATATCATTAATCTTGTGAAGACAAAAATAGGTTTGACTATATCAAACTCCACATCGTTGAGAGGGAAAATCTAGCTTTCAGTGATTTGCATGGTACCCAGGAAGAAATCTACAAGATGTTGTATTGCTATTTGCACATGTTAGAGAAGCGCAATGATGGTACAATAATACGTGTGAAATTGGATGAGAAGAAAAAATTCAAGTACCTTTTCATAGCTTTGGGAGCTAGCATTGAAGGGTTTCAAGTCATGAGAAAAGTGATAATTGTGGATGCAACTTTTCTTAAGATCAGATTTGGTGTGTACTAGTTTTTACCAATGCTCAAGATCCTAATCATCACCATTACCCCATAGCGTTTGCTGTAGTCGATGGTGAGAATGATGCAAGTTAAACGTGGTTTATGGAGATGCAATGCGGTGAACTAAGATTCTTGGTCCATTTTTTGCCCAAAGGGTGTTAACCACTCCAATGATGTGACCTATGTCAGCGGCAGGACCATGAACTGAGCATAGATATAATACTTCAGTTCTTTCCTTGCCACCTCTATATTCTCATTAGGTATAAGAATAAACGACACTCTAGATTCATGGATTGTTGGATTATCAAGCTTCTCCATTGATGAAGGAAGCTGGACTAGACTAGTGTATAATCTCTTTTGGGGTGAGCATGAGCCCACATTGGAGATGGAAGTTAGCAGCGTGGGAAGGTTTGCTGGATTTGCACTAGAATTTGTTGCAACCATAATAGATGCTTCCACAGAAGCAGAAATACCTCTTGGCATAGAGATTTCAGCCGTCTAAGTGGGGGCTACCATGGCAGCAACACTAACTGCTGGAACTGAAGTTCCAGTTGACCTATCATCGACCATTTTAGTACCCCTAGCCTCCACAAAAACTGGAGCTAGTCAAACTTCCTGTAGATGTCACCCGCCTAAGCAGAGACAACCGTGGCAGCTAAAATAACTGCTGGAACCAAAGTACCAGCTGTTCCATCATCGACCATTTCAGAGCCCATAACATTCACAACAACTGAAGCAAGTCTATCTTCAGCAGGGATATCAGCCTTCAATGCACCTTGAGAAAGATCTTGTTTTGTGAGAGGTAGAGGAAGATTTTTAAGTTGCTGCTAGATTTAGATCTATAACCAGCGCGAGATTCACAACCTTGGATCCTATAACCAATGGGATCAAAACCGCTAGTATAGTAGATCTCGCAATCGGAACAGAGACATATGCAGCTCGAGCCTTTGCCGCCGCCGCTGCGACTAGGAGAGCTTTCGTAGTGGCGTTTGCTGGAGCGGAGCGATTGACCTTCGATGGTGGGGTGGGATGTCATGATTCATTTTCTTCTTCTTTGGCATCGGAGATTGTCAGCCGGCGAGGAGCCGACCTGAGGAGAGAACACAATGAATTTTTTTTATTTTTTTTTTATTTTAGTATAACAATTTGTTTAGTTGAAATATGATGAATTGGTATTAGGGATTATTTTATCATTTACTAAAAGGTGTGGGTTTAAAAATCCATAAAAAAAAGATTAAGGGTTTTGAAATGTTTTTGTAAAAGGTTTTTTACCTATTTTCATGTAGGGTTTATTGTGAGGTTTAAAATGAAATAGGGGTTGTCAAAAAAAAAGAAAAATAAAGTAGGGTTTAGAGAGAAAAGAGACACCAAGCAAATAGTATAAAAGATAAATTAGTAGATAGGTTTAAAGCACACAACATTGGCGGCTAGACCCTCTCTTAGATTTTCTCTCTCTTATATCTCTTTGTCTCTCTTAAGGCAAGCCAACTCCTCTCTCTCTCTCTGGCTCTGAGTTTTGGAGATGCTTTTTGATGTTTTTGTTTTCTTTCGATTCATGTTTATCGTTTTGAGATCTGGAGATACTTTTTGATGTTTTGGGTTTCTTTACACAAGTTTTGATTCCATTCATATTTATCGTTTTCTCTTTTCCAATGTTATATATATATATTCATGATCAATGTATTGTATTTTGATTGGAATCATTCTGAATCTCAGATTCAAATATAGAACTCTCCTACTTTGATACTATGGGCCAGCCGGAAAAAAATGATTGATGAATCTCACTCTCAGTTGGGTTTGTTTGCTTGTAGGTTTTAGAAATGGCCGTGATCTATGTGCATGACGTGAGAAGGGTATTTTTATTTAGGGCTACGATAAAACCAACGACAGAGAATGAAAAAATGGTGGAAGAATAAGACAAGACTTTTGAGACATTTAGGGTTGCGTTTTATATAATGATATTACAACGTCAATACCCTATGAAGGTGTTTGGTATTTTCGAGGAATACCATCGATTATAATTAAGGGGCTCTATATATAGTTAATGATCTGAATTTAAATAACTGAATGAATATTCAAAAGCCATTCATGTTCATAAGTCTTTCTTCTTTCACTTCTTCTTTTGATTTGGAAATTGAGTATCATTATTTCAGTAATAACCTGACATGAAGCTTAACTTTTTTTTTTTTTTTGTCAAATTGTAAATATCATTAATGGAATGAATGTGAGGTTTTACAAGAATAGCTTAACCTAGTTTCTGAAGCCTTGCCCATAGAAATAAAAAACCAAGGGAACAAATGATTTTAAGGAAAGGGAGGTTTCCTCATTGGATCCAAAGGATCATTATATCTCGAAATTGTCGTCTATGCCTTCGCGCCGTGATTGTATTGTGAATCTCTCTATCGATTTCTTTGAAGATAGTCGAATGAGGGGTCACCTGCTGGTTGTGCAATACATTGTTTCTCTGCTTCCAGATGTGATATATTGCAGATTGTGCAACAAGCCTTCGGAGGAGCCTTGGTGAGGTATCTGTCCGGAGATTAGTCCACGCAAGAAGAGCCATCCAGGTGTAGAAAATGCAGGAAGAAAGTCTAAGCCTTTGTTGAATTTTTGTCCATAATTCCTGGCTGTAGACGCATCGTAGAAGTAGGTGATCCCTTGTTTCTTCATGGGCAACAACTTGTCAGAACCTGCATTCCCCATGAAGCCAGTCTAGAACGCGTTGGCATTATATTTAGCTGAGCGATCCACATGAAGAAATCTTGCTTTGGTGTGGCTCCTTTGAACCAGATCGATGAGCGCCAGTCTTGCTCTGAATTTCACAGTCTGAGCGCATTCCAAGTGTGGCTGGAAGAGAATCTTTGAAGCTTTTTCCCGTCAACCAACCAACTGTAGGTATCAGTCACTTGGGAAAGACTAGGCAAAGGGATAGATATGAGGTGAATTTGGAGGGTTAGAGCTGCGTCAGACCTTGGAGATGGCAGTTTCCAGCGTGTTTGATCACACGCTTCAGCCATAGTTGAATCAATCGACAAACAACATTCTCTAGGCCCATTTTCTCCAAACAAATCAATCAAAGGGACTAGAAGAGTCCAGTTATCAAACCAAAAACTTGCATCTTGACCTGATTCAATTGAGCAAACATGAAGCTTAACTGTTTTCTTATTTCATCAGAATGATTTGGTTTCGTAAGTAATCTTGTGATGGTTCGGGCAAAGAATCTGGTTTTTAAACAAAAAAGTTCAACTTTTTATGTCTATATGTTTTGGTAGAAGTTGATGGCTTAACGTGAGATTACTTTTTCTACTTTTTGAAGGCTCGTACGTCTTTTGCAATCAATGCTCTTCCCAGCCATAAGGTTTGTAATCCATCTAAGTTCTCTTTCTTCTTGCCTTCTCTATTTGCTCTTAGCTTTTCTTTTTTTAACTTATCACTTTGATTTGTCTGTATATTCAGTTCTCTTTTCACCAATAATTAACAACAATAGAACATACTAGCATAGACGCCAAGATGAGGTTGGTACTTATTTTAACTATTTGGTGTTAATATATCAAAATCGAGCATGTTGTGTTAGGTTAAAAAATTTAACGGTCATTATCGTTTATAACGCGTGTTTAGAACGAATATGGGTTATTAGGTAAATATTATATTACGAAATCTATACTAAATTAGCGTGAGAAATGAATTACCACATAGTAACCATATGTATGAAAAATATTACTAGTCAATTTTTCAAAAAAAACAAAATATGGTTATTTAGTGCTATTAGTTATTTAATTAATGCTATACAATGTATCTAAAATTTTTAAGGTGTTTGGCAAAAACATATATATTGATGCTAAGAGCATCTCCAACTCATTCATATATTTTATTCTACAATAGATATTCTATTGGTTGTACTCCAACATATTTTCTCTATTTTTTTATTCTAGAAAAATATGTTGTTGCTGCCATCACCATTTCACTTATTATGGTGATGGCAACAATAGCAAAAATGCATTGCTTAGAAAAATTATGGTCTCCAGAACGAACAAGTTAGTCTAATATTACATACCTGAAAATAAGTCCAAAGGTAAGACATCTTATTTCAAAAATGCTTGTAATGATTGTTATGTTCACCTAACATGGTGTGTAAATCATGTGCCCAAATCTTCTTTTCAATTGATCCTCACTAAAGTCAGAATGAAAAATGTCAGCAGCTTCCATGTAAAGGCATTGAGATTACAAAGAATCTTCCATAAAAATCTTCTTTTCAGTTTTGTATGAACATGCTAAGATCAAAGATAGAATCCATGAATATTTAGTGTTGTATAAGTCACAAATCTACAATTAGAACACAAATCTACAATTAGAACCTACAAAAACTACACCAAAATAGCTTTTGAAAATAACAAATAGAGAAATCATAGCAATTCAAAATCAGATTGAAAATTATTTTAAATTGATCATTAGGATGTCAAATTTCGGAGGTGATGTTCATAGTAAATGGACTAAGCAACATTGTCGAAGGTGAATTTAAATACACTTAACATTGCTTAGTCCATCAACTGTCAACCTCACCGCCGAGATTTGGCATCCTAATGGTCAATTTAAAGTAATTTTCAATATGATTTTGAATTGCTTCGATTTCTCTATTTGAATTTTTCAAAAGCTATGGTGCGGTAGTTTTTGTATTCACAAGCTATGATGATGTATTTTTTAGGTTCTATTGTAGATTCTTGACTTATACCAAACTACAAATGCTTGGATATTTTCAAGAGAAGGTATATTGGAAGCTTAAGAGACGTAACCAATGGCGAAAGGAAGGTGATCTAAACACCAAGTTTTTTCATGGCTGTGCAAAAACAAGGAAAGCAAGGAGACTCTCTTTAGCCATTGGTTATTCAAAAATAAGAGATAAATTAGTAGATAGGCTTAAAGCATTGATGACAAGACTCTTTCAACCCTTCCTTCTTTGATCTCCTCTCTCTCTCTCTTTGTATTTCTCTCAAGCAAGATAACTTCTCTCTCTCTCTCTCTCTTTGAGTAAAAACTTCCAAAAAAATGTATATTGTTACATGAAAAACTTCCAAAAAAAATAAAAGATAAATTATCCAAAGGGTTTTTAAATTTTGAATAATATTTTTAAATTATTCAAAAAAAAAGAATATAACTTCTCATAATATTAGAAGGTGTATTACTTTATCATGTTGAAGAAAATGTGAAAAAAAGAAAGAAAAAAGTGTTTGTATAAAGAGAGACACAAGAGAAGCATGAAATAGTATAAGAGATAAATTAGTAGATAGAGTTAAAGCATTGACGACGAGACTCTTTCAAACCATTCCTTCTTTGATCTCCTCTCTCTCTTTGTATCTCTCTTCGGCAAACCAACTTCTCTCTCTCTCTGTCTCTGAGTAAAAACTTCAAAAAAAGGTATATTGTTACATGGAAAGCTTCTAAAAAATAAAAGATAAATTATCAAAAGGGTTTTTAAAATTTGAATAATGCTTTTAAATTATTCAAAAAAAGAATATAACTTCTCATAATATTAGAAGGTTTATAACTTTATTATGTTGAAGAAATTATGGAAAAAAAAGTGTTTGTCTAAAGAGAGACACAAGAGAAGCACGAAATAATATAAGAGATGAATTAGTAGATAGGGTTAAAGCATTGACGACGAGATTCTCTCAACCCCTTCCTTCTTCGATCTCATCTCTCTCAGGCAAACCAACTTCTCTCTCTGTGTCTGAGTAAGAACTTCCAAAAAAAAAAAATATATATTGTTACATGGAAAACTTCCTAAAAAAGTAAAAGATTAATTATGAAAAGTTATATTCAAAAAAAGAATATAACTTTTCATAATATTAGAAGGTTTATTACTTTATCATGTTGAAGAAAATGTGAAAAAAGAAAAAAAAAAGAAAAAAAAAGTGTTTGTCTAAAGAGAGACAAATGAGAAGCACGAAATAGTATAAGAGATAAATTAGTAAATAGTGTTAAAGCATTGATGACAAGACTCTCTCAACCCCTTCCTTCTACGATTTCCTCTCTCTCTTTGTGCCTCTCTCAGGCTAGCAAACTTCTCTCTCTATCTCTGAATAAAAACTTCCAAAAATATATATATTGTTACATGGAAAACTTCCAAAAAAAATTAAAAGATAAATTATCCTAAGAGTTTTTACATTTTGAATAATGTTTTTAAGTTATTCAAAAAACAAAATATAACTTCTCATAATATTAGAAGGTTTATTGTTTTATTATGTTGAAGAAAAGCAAGGACACTCTCTTTAGCCATTGGTTATTCTCTTTAGACTCTCTTCAAAAATGTGTTAAAGCATTGACGACGAGACTCTCTCAACCCCTTCCTTCTTCGATCTTCTCTCTCTCTCTTTGTGTCTCTATTAGGATAGCCAACTTCTCTCTCTGTCTCTGAGTAAAAGCTTCCAAAAATTATATATATTACTACATGAAAAACTTCCAAAAAAATAAAAGAAATTATCCAAAGTATTTTTTAAATTTTGAATAATTTTTTTTAAATTATTCAAAAATATATTTATAACTTTTCATAATATTAGAAGGTTTATTACTTTATTATATTGAAAAAATGTGAAAAAGTGTTTTTATAAAGAGAGACACAAGAGAAACACGAAATAGTATAAGAGATAAATTAGTAGATAGGGTTAAAGCATTAACGATGAGATTCTCTCAACCCTTTCTTCGAGCTTCTCTTTTTTTTTTGTGTCCCTCTTAGGCAAGCCAACTTCTCTCTATGTGTCTGACTAAGAACTTACAAAAAAAAAAAAATATATATATATATATATATATATTGTTACATTGAGAATTTCCAAAAAAGTAAAAGATAAATTATCCAAAGTGTTTTTAAATTTTGAATAATGTTTTTAAATTTATTGAAAAAAATATAACTTTTTGTAATATTAAAAAGTTTATTACTTTATTATGTTGAAGAAAATGTGAAAAAAATGGTTTGTCTAAAGAAAGACACAAGAGGAGCAAGAAATAGTATATGAGATAAATTAGTAGATAATGTTAAAGCATTGATGACGAGACTCTCTTAACCCTTCTTTCTTCGATCCCCTCTCTCTCTTTGTGTTTTTCTCAGGTAAGCCAACTCTCTCTCTATTTCTGAGTTCAAAAAAATATATATTGTTACATGGAAAACTTCCAAAAAAAAATCATTATTCAAAGGGTTTTTAAATTTTGAATAATTTTTTTAAGTTATTCAAAAAAATATATAAATTCTTATAATATTAGAAGGTTTATTGCTTTAATATGTTGACAAAATGTGAAAAAGAAAAAAAAAGGTTTGTCAAGAGAAACACGAAATAATATACGAGATAAATTAGTAGATAGTGTTAAAGCATTGACGACAAGACTCTTTCAACTCTTTCCTTCTTCGATCTCCTCTTTTTTTTTTTGTATATGTCAGACAAGCATATTTCTCTCTATGTTTTTGAGTAAAAAAATCTAAATATATATATATTATTACATGGAAAACTTTCAAAATAATAAAAAATAAATTATCGAAAGGGTTTTAAAATTTTGAAAAATGTTTTTAAATTATTCAAAAAAAATATATAACTTTCCATAATATTAAAAGGTTTATTATTTTATTTTGTTAAAAATATGTGAAAAAAGAAAAAAATGTTTTTATAAAGAGAGAGATTCTAAATACTATGAGAGATAAATTAATAGATAGGGTTAAAACATTTAGACAAGACTCTCTCAACCCGTTCCTTCTTCGATCTCCTATCTCTCTTTGTGTCTCTCTCAGGCAAGTTTTCCTCTCTCTCTCTTCATCTCTGTCTCTGAGTAAGCCCTTCTTTGCGATTCGAAGATACCTTTTTGATGTTTTTAGTTTCTTCACACAACTTTTGTTTCGATTCATGTTCATCGATTTGTTTCTCTCACTCTCAAATGTTACATATATGAATCGAATCGAGAAACTGTCAGATTTTGATTATTTGATCGAGCGCGAAAAATTGATTGATTGATTGATGAATCTCACTCTCAATTGGGTTTTGTTTGTTTGGTTATTAGGTTTTTTGAAATGGCTGAATCTTCAAAAGTCATTCATGTTCGTAATGTTGGTCATGAGATTTCCGAAGTAAAAATCTCATCTTTCTTCTTCGTGTTTTGATTAGAAATTAAGAATTTTTATTTGAATAATAACCTTTGTTTCTTGTTTCATTAGAATGATTTGCTTCAGCTTTTTCAACCATTTGGTGTTATAACTAAGCTTGTGATGCTTCGTGCAAAGAATCAGGTTTTTAAACTCAATTTAACTTCAACCTTTTATGTCTTTTGAGTAATAAGCTTATAGCTTAACGTTGAGATTACTTTTTTTTTTGAGGCTCTTCTTCAAATGCAAGATGTTTCTTCTGCAGTCAGTGCTCTTCAGTTTTTTACTAATGTTCAACCAACCATAAGGTTTGTTATTGTCATCCATCTCAAAGTTTATTTTGTTTCTGTTTTGCTATAGCCAATTCTGATTTCGTTGGACATTTTCAATTGTAGAGGTAGGAATGTGTATATTCAGTTCTCTTCTCATCAAGAATTAACAACAATAGAGCAGAATATGCATGGACGTGAAGATGAGGTTTGTATTTGTTTTACCTGTTTGGTGTCATTGTATCAGAATCTAGCTTGTTGTGTTATTTGTCTTGTAATTTCATTTATGTTGGATGAGGAGTTTTCACTTCCTTGTGGTTCATATAGCTGTTGCTTCTCTTTCGCCTTATATTCACTTTCCTTTTCATTCCCTTGTCTTTCTATCTTTTGTTCTGACTGGTGGTTGCTGTGGGAATGGTGAATGTACAGCCGAATCGTATTCTCTTAGTCACAGTCCATCACATGCTGTATCCAATTACTGTTGATGTGCTGCATCAAGTTTTTTCTCCCTATGGATTTGTCGAGAAGCTCGTCACTTTCCAGAAGTCTGCTGGTCAGCTTCTCCGTGTTCTTTTCTCCCTCTTCTCTTCTGTTTAGCTCTTATATTGGATTGAGTTTCTAGAAGATTGTTGTCTTGCTTAGAGAGTTACTTAGAAGTTTGTATGTTTCATGTTATTTGGCCTCTTTATTATAAGCTTGCTGTGAAAATTTTTTATGACGTTTAACTTTAAGCTTGTTTGTGGACTGTTTAGGTTTTCAAGCTCTTATACAGTATCAGATACAACAGTGTGCTGCCTCTGCTAGAACTGCTCTACAGGTGCATTTCTATATGACTCTTTACCAAAAATAAAATTCTAGGTTTGCTTACTTCTTTTACAACTGAAATTAATGTATGTCGCCTTCTTTGTGGCAGGGTCGTAACATATATGACGGGTGTTGTCAGTTGGATATCCAGTTCTCAAAGTATGTTCTCTTTGCTTACATATGTTGTTGAAGGCATTGTTGCTTTTTATTGCTCTAGTGTTGTGATTATTGAACTGGTCTTTCATTTTCAGCCTTGAGGAGCTGCAAGTAAATTACAACAACGATCGATCTAGGTATGGAGGTTATGTGTCTCTGGCATCCATCTTCTTTTTGGTTACACAATTTGATGTTATCGTGGTGTTCTTAAAACTAATTTATATTGCCTTTGAATAGGGATTATACAAATCCAAATCTGCCAGCAGAGCAAAAAGGCCGTTCATCGCATGTATGACAAGATTTCCTAATTAATTACATGTGTTTTGTATCCTTTTATGGTGTCTTAATGTTCTGATTTTTTCCTCTTGCAGCAGCCTGGCTATGGTGATGTAGGAGGTATGTGTCTTACATGATACTAACTCTGTTTTTACTTTGGTTTTTTTGCTAATACAGATTTTTTTTTTCCAGTAGCGTATCCTCAGGTGTGTAATGCTAAAGCTCTTTTTGTCAAGATTGGTCAAGATATCTCCAGAATCACTGTTCTCTCAAATAGCTTCTCTCAATGGCTTTTATTGATTGAATCTCCTTGGCCCATTCTTAATTTCTTTATTCGTTAACAGTTTCAGTTATGTGCGTAACTAATCTCATCCTTTAAAAACTAGATGGCAAACACATCTGCGATTGCAGCTGCTTTTGGAGGAGGCTTGCCTCCGGGTATAACCGGCACAAATGATCGGTGTACAATCCTTGTCTCCAATCTGAATGCAGATGTTAGTCATTTTCCGTTAAGCTTTTGACAACTTGGGTATTGTTATTATATTTTCCGGGCTTACCAAATTCATTTGTTTCAGAGTATTGATGAGGATAAGCTATTCAATCTTTTCTCTCTTTACGGGAACATTGTAAGGATTAAACTTCTTCGGAACAAACCTGACCATGCCCTTGTCCAAATGGGCGATGGTTTTCAAGCTGAACTCGCAGTACATTTCCTTAAGGTTTGTCCATGTTCATGTTTGATGGATGTGTTGAGTTACAAAGATGGATGATGTAAAATGGAATTGTTAATTTGTGGTTAATGTTATGTTTCTTGTAGGGAGCAATTTTGTTTGGTAAGCGGCTAGAAGTAAACTTCTCAAAGCACCTGAATATAACACCAGGCACAGACTCGCATGATTATGTAAACTCTAATCTGAACCGCTTCAACCGCAATGCTGCAAAGAACTACCGCTATTGCTGCTCCCCTACAAAGATGATTCACCTATCAACTCTACCACAAGAAGTGACAGAGGAGGAAGTGGTGAACCATGTCCAAGACCATGGGGTTATACTGAACACAAAAGTGTTTGAGATGAATGGGAAAAAGCAAGCTTTGGTTCAGTTTGAGAACGAGGAAGAAGCTGCGGAAGCACTAGTGTGCAAGCACGCGACTAACCTAGGCGGATCAGTTATCAGAATTTCCTTCTCTCAGCTACAGACCATTTAAACTTGCGAACAGCCATCTTTCTCTCTCTATCTCTCTCTCGCTTTCTCCCCTCTAATAACATTAGGGTTTGGTTGAGGATTAATGAATGTATGTTTATTTTAACTCAAAACTCTCAGCTCTTTCTTTGTTCAGACTCTTCTGCTCTTTTATTTTCTTTTCTTTTAACTTATTGGTTTTAACCTTTAGTTGTTTGTGTTGATTTTATGAGTTTACATTTTAATGGTAAATTAGTAAAAAAGACATAAGTAGGACAATGGTAGAGAGAAAGTGAAGTAATATATTATATCAATCATTGTTCTGCGCGTTTGTATGATAATGTATTCTAAAATCATAAGTTCTTGTCGTGGCACGTTTTCAACTTGTGGTCATACAATGAAAAGATGCGATTTAGGCCTGACATTTGGATTAAAAGGTTCAGTTTTGGAATTTCGTTTTTTCGGTTTGGAACCAGATTGATTACTGTAGTTCACATAGAGGAGTAAATAAACATGAAAACTTGGTTCCTATGTTTAGAGGTATTCCAAATATGACAGCTTAAGAATTACAAACCTAGTTTGACATAAACAAATTGGGCAACTTAGAACATCTCCATTTGATAAGGTTCGCAAGAGAGGCTATCATCTCCTATATATATAATATTATAATTAAACCAAAATAAAAAATTAGTTGGACCACTCACATAATAACATTTGTCATTAGAGTCTCGCAATAAAGTAAAATCGATTCTCCAACTAGAATTACTTCTCATTTCTCTTCCTTTTTCAATTTTTTATTATTATTTAATACTGAATACTCAATGAGATACCTTCATGTGGATGCTCTTAAAGCATTAGCAATTTAACATCAGTCTTTTTCCATTTAGGCTTCTCAATTTAAGTGTGAACACAAATTTTAATAATATTTAATTGAAAAAACACATCAGTTAAACCAATTGTAAAAAGATAGTTGTAAGAAACATCTATTATGCGTCTCTTAAACAAGAGAGTTTCTCTTACTCTCGCCTTATTTTTCTATTTTTTCTTTATTTTAATGGTGAAAGACGATCATAGGGACGGCTGATAGTAATGCTCTTACATGTCAGCAAAGATTTAATCTTAAATAGAGATTCATACACTTACACGTTGTTTTTGGATTTGTAACCAAAAAAAAATGTTAACAGAATTTCTGAATATTTGGAAAATTTGTAAAAATACCCTGTTTTAGTTTTTTTTTTTATTTGAAAAATACGTTCTCTTTATTTAGTCTATTTTAAAAAGAAATTATTGTTATCGTTTTACTAAAATACCCTTTTAAAAGTGAATATAATTTCTAGAAAAAAATCAATTTAAGAAAATAAAATCGAGTATATTTTTTTATTTTACAAAAAGATAAAGATTCCATCTGGGAAAAACATAAAGAAAATCTCTATAAAATATTTTAAATATCTCTTATTAATTGGCTACAATAAAAATATTTTGAAAAAATCACAACATATTCATCTTTGACCAAACAGTTTTCTAGACCAATTTTTTCTAAACTCAATTAGCTTCTAAATGATTATTTTTTGAGGTGAGAAATAATAATTTTTTTTTCATCAAATGGAATTCAAACGAAGGCTTTATTATCTGTTGTTAAAATCCATATTTGATTCACGTTGCTTATGAGAGCTAATGCTCTGTTTTTGTTTTATGCAAGGCAAAGTCTTAGTTAAAGTAATCAAGAAAAAACCTATGTTTTAATTTTTATATGCTTCAAAAATGAAAAAACATCTTTATCTCAAAACTTTTTAAAATAATAATAGTAATTGTTATTATTTCGAAAATTCATTTTATTTATTTAAAATAAATGACTTGTAAATTAAATAAGTGTAAAATTGTCTTATCATATACATAAAAATATTGATATAAAATAAATAAATGAAGGGGGTATTTTTCAAATACAAAAAAACATAAATAGGGTAGTTTGCAAAAAATCCTTTTTCATTTTATCATAGAGATACAAATAGTTCTTTGAAGGTAAATTAGATTTTGTATTCTAGGTTGTATAACTCCACTTAATCCACTTGAAGAAAAAATCTATGTTTAGATAATAACCACATCAGATATATTCAAGGGTTTTTTTTTCCAACCAAATATTAAATAATTAGAAACTCACTCAAGAATTGGTTGCTCATACTGCAGAAAAACTATTTAAAAACACAAATTAAGAAAATAAAACTCTTGAAGTTCATGCTAAGCAGTCCGCCTGTTTATTACTCGATCTTGGGATATGTAAGATAGAAAACCCAGGTGGAAAATCACGTAGATGAGCAAGATTAAGCTGATTGGAGAAAGTGGATAACTCCTCTGGAGATTGTTCCATGGAGATAAGTTATACACTATCTATTTCAAATACTTGACAAAAAGTTTTGCCAACATGATAGAATTCACTACCCATAATAGTGCTTTGAATTCTGTATGAACGGGTGAAAGCATTTTTTGGTTGCACTTTCCGCCCATCAAAATTACATTATGTTCTCCCTGAAGAAATAGCCAACCTAGGTCAGTAGTAGGATCAGATGACTTCCAAGAACCATCAATCTGAAATCGAAACGATGAAGGGGTTGTCTCCAACAACTCCATATTAACTTCCTCTTCTGTTGGACTTACTTGTGCCTCCTCTTAAGCTAAATGTTCAGTGATAGCCCGATTTAATATGTCATGGGAAACAAATTGTTTGCCTTTAAATAATTACTAGCTTTCCACAAAAACAATAGTACTCAAGAGAAACAATTGGATGTCCCATGTTCCTTTATATGATTTGGTATTCTCCAATATAGGTAATCCAAATTCGTAAACTCCGACTCTGTCGCGAAATTGTTTATTGATGACAAAACCTTTGATAGCGTCCAAGTTTGTACAGCGTAGGAACATTCAAAAAATACGTGATTAATAGCTCTTTTTCAATTCACATCGTTGACAAATATTATCACATTTAATTCCCCGATGATTTAATCTTGAAGTAATAGCAAGAGCTTCTTAAGCAATTTTCCAAAGTAAGTGCTCTATTTTTTGGGGAGCTTTAATCTTCCATGCTTGAGCTTTGAGAGCTATACAACTTGGACCCTAAGAACTTCCTCTGTCATATTCCATGCTAACTCGTATCCTAACTTAACTGTTGATGTGTATGTGAAGTTTTCCTTTAATAACACAACTTCTTAAACTGCAACTGCACAATAAATCAGTCGTAGTACTTCAATCCCATAGAGATTAATTGCTACGCGAATTGAATTCAGAGTAAGAAATCAAACTAAGACAAAATATGAAAGGGTTTGTTTTGGGTTTTTGAATGAATGATGCAATGAAATAATGAAATCAAATGATTAAATTGGTTGTAAAATATGAGATTAGGGATTATCTCAGGGTTTCCATGGTTCTCAATAATTCAAGTGAAAGATCAATATGCAATATGTTTTCATCATAGGTTCTCAACTACGAACACAAATAAACAATCAAGTCATAGTTCATGAAATGAATGTCTAAAGCCTCTGCACCCCGTTACTCAACTCCGCAGGCAACAACATACATCAACCAGGAAGATAAACAAGTTTGATAAGTTCACAAAGGCACAAGTCCCATAACTCAACCCACGCAGGTTATGACTGAAAGCTTCAGTAACACTAGTTCCGAGAAGTAGGTTTACGTGGGTAGCACTCATATTCTTTTAGCTTAGTGCTTGGTGATCAATTCAAGCAATATGCATTTAGTAAAAGATGTCCCAAGAGAAAAAAAAAGATGAAAATCGGATCTAACAACCTAGATGAATTGAACCATGAATTTCCATCGATATCACCCCATAAAACCCAACAAAGAGAATTACTCGCTCATGATGCAAAGAAACACAATAGATATCATGAAGAACAACATCATAAACGAATCAATATTAGAAAAGGGGTTCAAAGTAAACTTTCTAGATGTCACAGAAGATAAATTTTCTCCCCAATAAGCAAATAAGAGTAAAAGAGATGAGAAACAATGATAAACAAGGATGAAACTTCAAAGGATGACTTCTAGGGCTTGGAGGCGACGAATGGAGCTGCAGCTGTGGTGAGGCGTGATGGAAGTCTGTCTCCAGAAAGAAGCATAGGGTTTTCTCCTTAAGATGTGGTATTTATAGGCTCGGCATCGGATTTAGGTTAAAAACATCAAAACTACGTCGTATTGATAAGTGCATGAAAAAGGCTCTGACCTCGGTAAAGGGCATTGTGACCGAGGTTGTGATGAGGAGAGGCCCCGGTCACAGGCCCTATGGCTGAGTCATCAGGAGGCACGGCCTCGGTCACACTCCTTGTGACTAAGGTTGATAGGTTTTCACTCTCTGGGTTATATCTTCTAAACGGCTGAATGGATTGCTTCGATTCTTGTTCGAGGTGAATCTTGACTCTTCTATCTTTCTATAGACACCAAGATCTCTGAATTTTCTGCATGGAAACATCTTCAAGTGATGTCAATCTTGTGATGCTCTGAACATGTCCAAAAACGGGTTTTGCTTGTCTTTATGTCCTTTTTGCTCTAAAACTTCCAAAAGTCTCCAGGAAGTGGAAATGGTAGAAAGTGGCCTTAAAGTTTCTTCATTGAATTCCTAATAAAACTAGGCAAAAATACAATGTTATCAACTCTCCCAGACTTAGAGTTTGCTTGTCCTCAAGCAAAAAAGAAAGCTAAACCCGGTGGAGAGGTTTGAAAATCACGGAAACTCTTCTATGATCAGGGACCATGATCCAGTAGATAACCTGCAAACTCATTAGTACAATTATTCACATCAGCACATTCTCACTATAGACTCACAACATTCCCAACTCTGGTCCGTTCATCCCAAACATACAAAAGAGCTTAGTATTCACTTTAGTTAACTCCCTACATTCATTAAGAGTTGTGTGGGCTTTCTCATCAGAAGGTATCATTCAGGGTGGACGGCGCTTGATATGAAAGAGCTTTTTGATGTTTAAGTGGTGGAGTTAAAGTTTTAAGGCTTATCAATGACTCGAGAGTGCAGCTATGTCGCAGAGCCGCAAGAGAATATGAACCCATTGATGTTCATAGTTTCCAACCACTTCTTCGTATAACACCGAAATCATTTTCTTCTTTTTCTCTTTTACTTCCCCCAGACTTAGATTTTTCTATAGGGTTTTCTGAAAATGAATCCATATTTTCTTTTAAAGCGATCCATGTCTTCTTTGGGATTACTTGTGCTATGAGACTTTTTTATTTTTGTATCTGTTCCCTTTCCTTTAACTTTTCTTTTCTTTTCTTTGGACCAGTATCCATGGAATCCAAAAGATGCACGAGTTTATGAGCAAAATCCCTTGGCCGCTTCAACTATATATGTTTCTTCTTCTTTCGTTTTTTCTTTTTTTCCAAAAAAGGGAAATGGTACGTATATTTATACAAGTCTAATAGGCACAAAATAGTTACCTTTTAAAATTGAATCACAAGGTAGAACAAGCTCTAAAACGGATCGTTACCATCTCTTCTTAGTTCTCTGAAGCCTCTGTCTCCAGTGGTTGAAAGCTGTGTCGGAAATTTCTCTCTCGCATTTCTGAACGTGAAGGAAAAAGAGAATGATATGAGGTCTGAAAAGATATTAAGGTTTAAGGGTAAAAACCACTAAAAATGAGTGGCCATTCAAGATCAGCAGAGAATGATAAAAGCGATAAGAAGTCATGAATGTGCCACTTTTTCCCTGATCTAATATCTCTAATGAGAAAGACTTAAAGTCAAATCAAGGTTCAAATAAAATTGAGTTAACATCAGATCCAACCGCGTCTTCGTAAGATGAAACTTTAGGGGAGAGGTCCTTCGGTGAGGTTCTAGGTATTGTCTGTTCCTTTGCGAATTCTGTAAAACTCATCCTTAGCAAATAAACTAGATCATATATAAGGTTGAATTCATCATATCATAGGGTCATAGTTTCCTACAAATTTTTGACTTAATAAAAGATTCGATAAAATGACATCAAAATGACTCAAAAGAAATAAAAGTGTGTGAGTAACGGATAAACGTCCCCCCAGACTTAAAACACACAGTCCACAGTATGAAATAATCCAAAAAGATGGGAGATAAAATAAAGGAAAAATAAATGCATAAAAGTAAAGGTAGAACGAGTGAACCTTGACTTCTTAAGAGGTCCTGGTGCTCGGTGGTGGACTGATCATGTTGTCTGGGATCTCAAGTTCTCCTCTGCAACTGCGCAATGAGAATGCACTGTTCTGCGAGTTCCTGCTCCAACTCCATACATCATGCTCTCTCTTACTCAAGAGAGGAAGTGGTTGTGTCATATACTGTGAAAGCTTGTGTGACATGCTGGGAGGCAAAAGAAACCATTGTCTTCTTCTTGATGAAGGCGCCAACTGTGAGTGGAAATCGATCCTCTACTTATGATGAGTAAAACTCATGTGGGGTTCTAGCTCGTGAGTCTGTCACTAAGGTGTGGCATGGTGTGGAAAGAGAGTAGGATAATGCGGATCATGCTCGGAGGAATGTAGTACTTGTATCCAAATTGGTCGGGGTTGATGCTTGCTCATTCAAGTATTCTCATCTTAGCAAGTTTTCTCTTAAATCCATGTGGTTTTCCTTCGAGGTGTAAGGGCGGTTCTCGAGGTCAACTCCAGCGGTCTCGAGGATCGTAGTGATGACTCCTCCAAAGCTAATGATTGCTTGTTAATCACTAGTACTAAAAGCATCATGCTTGATCTTGATCAACCACTTGGCTTGGAGTGCGGCATAGTTGACTTTTCTTGGAAAATCACAAAAGGGAATTGTCTAGACAAGAAGCTCATAACTAATGACATTATTTTGAGCTGTTCGTGAGAAGATGGTGTTTGGCGAGGAGCTTGTGAATGCATCTTATGGCTGGGTGAGAGAGTGTGGAAGCCTTAATCTTCCCACTATTGAAACTATAGCATCTAAAGCGTTGCCATATCGCATTGGTATCTTCTGGTCCCAAGTCTATCACGTCTTGGTACTTAAATCCAAGAGCTCATCCGAGTTGGGGAACGGAGATGTTGTAGTGCTCACCATTGACTATGAAGAAAATCATTCCATCTTGCACTAGTGGTGCATGAGTGTGCAGAAAAGCAAGTGTAACTGTGGCAAGGAATTGACGTGCCTCTTCTTCGTAAATCTCTTGACGAGTGGTCTCCATGAACATGCAGAGTCCTAGTGCGTTCAGCATCCATTCGACATCACTTGCTAGTCCAAGAGCTTGCAATGATGTGTAATCAACTCTCAAGGTGGGTATAAGCTTAAACCTATTGAGCAGTGCTCGGTAATCAAAATTTTCTTTCACCTTCTGCCCTACAAGCGTCATTGGAAGCTCCTTCTTGTTGGCTTGTTGGCATGAAAGGCGAGTAAGGGCAGCTTGGAATCGTTGGGAAAGTATTGATGAAAGAACAGTGTATCCCCAATGTCTTCGACGTACTCGTCGCTTTGTTGTGATGTTCCTGAGTCCTTTTTTTCAATGATCACTTCCATGCCTTTGTTCTCATGTATTGCTTTATCATGTACTCCTTTGGTTCTTCTCTCATGAATCCCCGCGTCAAGTGGTGTATAACAGCGAGGTGGTCTTTCCAACTTGGATGTGTGAGAGGTTCTTCTTGTTGTTCTAGCCTCCATTGTTATGGTACCTAGAAGTAGATAAGAAATTTTTACAAGTTAGCAATGTGGCTCAATGAGAAACAAATATTAATCCATAAAATTAAATGTATAACCATGGGATTGAATTTAATAAGTGTAAGGCATGTTCAATGATTAAAATCAAGAAATCGAAATTTATTTTGAATTTTCGGATTTAATGAAACCTTCACAAAAATTTGCTAGCAAATTAAAATTCAATGCTCATTTATGTGAAACTTCAATCTAATTTCTCATATTCATGATGAATAATGTCTAAAGAATCAATTTCTGATAAATTGCATCATCAATTTCGTTTCCCATTAGGTCATATCAAAAATTGAATTTCATCAACAGTATAACACCAAAATAGATGGGTAGATAACCTAGAAGCATATCTATAAGTTCTCTATCAATTCCAAGTAACAAAAGCTATTGAATCAATAGAATTTAGAAATATCTCTTTTGAAGTTCGAATTCAAAGAGAAAATTAGAAATTTAGAAACATACATTGGGTGTGATGAATGTGATAGGAGATTTGTAGTCTCCTAATGGGTGTGATTAAGTTTTACCAAACAATTAGAAAAAGCCACAAATTTGAAAAATATGGATTCAAAGTGTTTCATCTCCCAATAGAGTTGGAGAGATGATAAAAGAGATGATAAAACGTTCTTTAAATCTAATGAATCTACTTTTCTATTTTAAAAATATGTTTTAACCTAAAAAGATTGGACTTTTAAAAAGGAAATGAAACTTACCTGTGGACCCACGTGGTTTGGGTTTTTGAGAAAACTTACAGTGGATTTCAGAGAACTATCCGGTTTGGCACAGTTATGAAGTACGGAAGATGGAAGTGGATTGTTGCATCAGTCATGGTTCGCGTCAATGGACAGAAAGATTCTAGATGGCTCGAATCGAAAAACTTGATGATCAAAAGCATGCATCATGACCTCGGTCATAGAGCTCGTGACCGGGGCTGGCCTTCGTGATGACCTTGGTCACAACTCTGGTGACTAGGACTGGCCCTCTTCAGGACCTCGGTCACAGGTCTTGTGACCGAGGTCGCCGGCTCCTTTTTGTTCTTTCTTCGGCTGGCCTTTTGATCTCTTCCTTGTTTTTTTTCTCAACCTAGTCCAACGATATAATAGTTTATTTTGATAATGAGGTCTAGGAAAGACACTTACCTGGTGATTTCAGAATTGGAATAGTTCTTTGAAGTTCTTTGACGTCTCAGTATGAACATGGTTCCGCAGGAGATTTTCTTACGAATCTCATAATCTAGCCCGTTTAAATCGCTCAAAACTCGGGTTTTGCTAGTATAACCGAATATAGATTAGTCTAAAAACTGAATATGGATAAAACCGTTTTAATCGCTTAAAACTCGCCTAAATATCATTTCGGTGATTATAACGGTGTACAAATATAGTGGTGTACATAATAGTGTACAAGATGTCATTTTGTTTTGCAAATCCCAACAAAATGGATTTCATTAGATTCACAAAAAATATTTTAAGTTATTAAATAATTTCTAACATTTTTGATAAATTATTTAAATGATAATCAAAATATAAAGTAATAAATGAAAGAGAGTTAAAAGAAAGAGAAAAGAAGATAAAAAGTTTGATTGGATATCACATCTAGGGTACTAAAAAGTGGAGTAATAGATAATTACTCTCACTTTGGCCAATAATTTACCAATAAGAATAATTTTGCAAAATAATATTTACTCCAATTTACTCTACTCCACGATAAAGTGGCTAACACTTGTACTCCATTTTTATATATTTATTATCTTTCCACAATTTAATTACGCTAATATTTTACCAATCACAGCCAAAAGAAGATAGAAAGAGAGATAGAGAGGAAAGTTACCGGAGTAAGAGAGAGATAAGAGAAAAAAAAAGATAAAGAGTAAGAGACACAAGAAGGGAGATGCGAGAGGGGAGAGACAAGAGAAACAGAAAAGAGAGATTGGAAGCGGGGAGAGATAGAGATAGATACCCATTTTTACAATTATAAATAGTTAATAACCTATATCAGCAATTACTTTCAAATAAACTATCCAATACATCAAATATCTCTTAATTTAATACATAATTTCCTGACAAGAAAATTATCAACGAATACGAAAGCAATTGTTAAATTCAATGATTTGCATGTATGATCACTAAATTTAAGAACTGTAAAATCTTAACATCATTATATGTTAAAAAAACAAAGTATATCACGATGTACATTGCACGCTAAATCTTAGAAAATATTAGAATAGACAGGTTTTACCATCCGGGTTAGTAAAACAAAATCGCTTCAAGTGATTTCTTGATCATCTTTGTGCAATGAATCTACCTGCGATATCGGATACAAAATGTTATACACAATAACAACTTCTTACTTTTACAACAACTAATTTTCATTGATCATATTCCAAATTGAAACAATTAATTTTTTACTACTATAAACAACTAAAACTACCTTAACCTTTCAAGTATGTCTATATTATCTTGCAAAACTCAGAAATTCCCCGACACTCAACATATTGTTCTTTAGCTCCGACACAAAATAGACATTCACCACATAACTGATCCCATTAAGCATGATTTTCACCACTTTTCCACTAACCTTCAGTTTTTGATTATTCCCAAGCTTGACATTATGGGTAAAGGCAGTGTCCAAGCTTGAGAATATACTCGGTCTCCACACATATGGATTGAGCATCCAGAATATATAAGATATGCATCTCCTCTCTGCGTTTCTTGAAGTTCTACATGTGCCATCAGTAGTACTTCACTCATCTCTTTTATCTCTGCATAGTGAGCACAGTTATCTGCGGTTGGGCATTCAAACTGAAAAAGCCCTAGGATGTGACATTTGTAACACTCGATCAGTGCCTTGTTGAATGAGCGTCCTCTGCCCCTTCCTCTTCCTCTATATGATCCTCTCCCCCTGCCTCTAACATTGAGAGCTTTATCATCTTCTTCATAGCTTAACCTCTTAAACTTATGTTCATGGACTGATAGAGATCTCTGTAACTCATCAGTGGTCATGGTTGTTGTATCTTTGGACTCCTCAATTGACACCACCACGAAAGTGAATTTTTCGGTTAGGGTTCGAAGAACTCAACAATCTCTCTCTCTCTCTCATTCTCACTCTTTCTCTCTCTCTCTCTCGCTCTCTCTCTCTCTCTCTATCTCTATCTCTATCTCTATCTCTATCTCTCTCTCATTCTCTCTCTCATCACTCTGTTTTTATATTTGTTTGCTCTGATACGAAATGTGAATCTTAGCTCAGAACACTACAAGAAAGCATGCTAGTTGCGACAAAATTTTATGTCGAATATTGGTCATCGTAAATGGGAAACGGCTTTACGACGAACATAACTTTCGTCGTAACTTCGTCATAAAGTTAGGTCAAAATTTTTTGTCATAAATTAGATGTACAATAACAGCTGTATAGCGTCGAGTTTACAATGATTTAACATTTGATCGTAAATTCATCATTACAATAACAACCAGCTTACGATGAAGACCTCTTACGACGCATTTGCGAGGAATATTAAATTTGTAGGTGAGCAAATGTATTAAAAGTCAAACAGAAACATTACAACGGAAATATTCAACGTAAAATCATCGTGAAATCGATGGTAATTCGTCGTGAACAGCTTTCGTTATAAAACCATTGTTATGTTTCTACCTACCAACCACAAAAAATTTCTGTAAATAACACACACCCACAACATCCTACACCACAAACAACAATTACTTTGAAAATAAACACCAAAAAAATATCTTCTGCAGATGATGCACTGAAACTACAAAGATGGATGTATATAAGCATAAAGATTCTGACGGAAACGTGACAGAAGAGTTTATGAATGGTCTGGAGATATTCATGTATCATTTATTTATTAACAACAGATTTATGACGAATCCTCGTAATCTCGTTGTAACTTTACATCGCATTTACGAGGATTCGTCGAAAATTCATTGTAACATAACAATGGATTTACAACAAAACAAAAAATCTATATATAAGAGGATGCGGGCCCCCTCTTCGACGCTCATTCCTCTCAAAATGGCTCTCTCTGCAGTTATCTCTGTCTTCTCTCTAGAATTAAGGTAAAATTGTGTTCTGTTGTTTTAGAATTGTTGGGTTGATTGGTTTAGGAAATTAAATATTGGAATTTGGATATAATTATAATTGTTAAGTTGATTGGTTTATGTTATTTTTAATTTATAATTGTTAGTTTGATTGGTTTTAGGATTATTGTAGGGAATTTAGAAATTTAATTTAAAATAGGATGATTTATTAATTGTTTAAATTTTTGGTGTAGATGGTTAGCAAATCCCGGTTGGCCAGCCACCGTAAACGTCCACATTATAGTGAGATGTTTTTAGCAGGAGACACCACTACTAGAGCAGGATCATCTTGCCCCCTACAGACATAACAGAGACTTCAGTCGCTACAGAGACTATACCAGAGACTCAGCCTCCACCTCCACCTCCACCTCCTGCAAGAGCAGCAGTTCATCCGGATTTATTAGTCCCGCCCAAAGCTCCATATGCATGTTATACAGTGGAGGATCTTTCTGTACAACAGGGGCAAGAGGGGTTGGACATGTTGGATCCCAATCAGCCCTCGAATGCATACTCGTATGTATTTTGTAAAAAAAAAAAATATCTAATTCCTAAAAAATTTCATTTTTTTAGGTCTGGTGTGGATTTTAAGGTCGGACGCAGTGTCTCCGACACCATCAAGGGCTACTTCACAGAGCCTCATCCAAACTGGACCCTGACACTGGAGCACATCAAGAAAGCATGGTTCAAATGTTTTGTGGTACGTTTAATTATATTTAATTAACATATTCATTATTTTTACTAATTAATTATATTTTTATAAATATTTTTACTAGAGCTTATGTCTGTTAAGCTATACAAGCCAGTATCAACGTGATCAGAGTTGTTTCCTATCTGTTGTAAGGCTTGCTTCCTACGAAAGAAACAGATTAAACTATCCAAATCTGAATCAAGGAATCAGTTCTTATGCAGCTTCTTCTTGGCAACGTGGAAGGGGTTCGTGTGAAGTCTAATCTGGATAAGATTTGGAGCTGTGATCTTGAAACTACTGTCTTAATCTTCAGCAGTGGGATTCAGATTTTAACGGTTAGTTGTTGATTTATTCATGTATTTCTTAGACACATTTGTATAGAGTAAACTATGAGTTATCTCACGATGTCGTACTATTTGGTTTAGCAACCGAGCTCGGTTTGAGCTTAAACGAGCTCGGTCTCAGTTGATGGAGAACCAAGTTGGAGGTCAAAACTCAAGAGTATGGGGAAACATGTAGATGAAGAGGAAACGGTAAATCTGTTCAAGTAAGAAGAAATGAGAAGTGAGTTGTTTTCGATCAATTGACTAAAGTGAGGGCGGGATTTGTGGGAATACATTGGTTACTTTCTAAGCATTTTTCATGAATTACTTGTATAGGCTTAGAAACTATGTACTTAGACGTGTATCTATTGATTGATAATTTGATATTGCGTGACACGGTATGATCATAAGTTGCACGGTATAATGACTTGATATATAACATGATGGTTGATGATGTATGATGATAAGATATGAAACGATGTGATGGACGAGCCTGTCTATCTCTTTCCTGACCTCTATTATTTTCATAATCCTATTTTCATAAATCTTGGCTATTAACCTTGATTAACAATGGATTTTCAGAATTGGTTTGCATAGTTTGGATCTTAGCACCAGATAATTACACATCATTTCATTAAAAAGATAAGATTGAGGATGACCATACTATAGAAAAGGATGATATACTTATGTACTAATTTCCCATTTATATCAAAATCACTCGTAAATGGGAGACATATATCGTATGTGTAATTATGCACTCAACAAATACTGAGCCAAACCATAATAAATAAAAATGCAAAGCAATAAAAGAAAATTCTACATACCTTGATCTTGTTTAAAATTTTGATGGCTTCTTAAGTTTCTCATCCTCGGACAGCATTATTGTGACACTCGTCTCAACCTCTCTTGTGAACAATTTTTTATAACCCTAACTTCTTACTCAAGCAACTCCATATTTTAAAAGATATGCTCTCTTTTTTTCTTTTCTCTTGTGGGCCACAACGGGCTGGCCCACTAGCCCAATCCTCACCACGGAGGAATTAACTTCCCACAGAGGGGAATTCGAACCCAGTAGCCTGGGTTGGTGACAGGCATGATTAGCCACTAGGCTAACAGTCTTTGTGAAAGATATACTTTATTAACCAAAATATGGTTCACAAAGAATCAATAATCCAATAAACTGAGTTAACCAAATCTAAGGCAAAAAGGAAATAGTAAATAAATTAAAAAAATAATATCATAAGATGAATATAATTTCAACTGTGTAGATCCCAAAATAGCACCGAATTCTGGCATTTCCAACTACTTGTCGGGCTCACCTGAAAGGGAAAAAAAGGAAAAGAAAATGGTGAGTAGCATGAGAGTTACTCAGTGAGGTGTGAGATGCTAGGCAACACACAAGCCCACAAACCCGGGTAACACCACAACCGCGAGAGTAAGCCCAAGTCTCTTCATATACATATATATACATATATATACATATATTCTTTAACTATGTAAACCTTTTCTATGTCATGAAAGACAAATACGTTAATCTTAATTAATTTGAGAAATATAAACATCTCATTTGATATATCCAATACTTATATATTGGATTTGTGTTATTTCAAATACTCATACATAAAAAACATGAATATGCCTTTGATGGTTTACTATATTATATTTATGTATATATATATATATATATATAAAATAAAATGTGCAATCTTCTCATAAAGCCACATCATTTTTCTCGTACTCTAAAACACCTAAGCAAGTGTTTCTTTATTATTTACACTTTAATTCTCATTATAACTATAACTATATATATATATATATAAAATAATATGTTTTTCTCTTCTCATGAAGCCACACCAGCGTTCTCATACTATAAAAAATTGACACATGAGCATTAGTCATTAACTATTTCTCTAATCTTTCTCTTTAAATGATTTCCACTTAAACTCTAATATTGGAACATATATGCAATTATATAGCTTTTTAAAAAATTACCTTCAAATAAATAAATCAAAGTATTAATAAAAATTATTCTATTTAATTTAATAGTTTTAGTCTTATTAGATTTATTTTTATAGTTTAGAAAAGAATTTGAAAAATCATCTCCTTAGAAAATAATCTTAAGAACTCTAATTAAATAGTTTTAGCCTTATTGAATTTATTTATATAGTTTTTAAAAAAACTACCTTCAAAAAAATAAATCAAAGTATTAATAATAAAATATTCTCTCTAATTTAATAGTTTTTGTCTTATTAGATTTATTTTTATAATTTAAAAAATAATTTGAAAAGTCATCTCCTTAGAAAATAATCTTAAAAACTCTATTTAAATAGTTTTAGCCTCATTGGATTTATTTGTATAGTTTAAAAACAATTATCTTCAAATAAATAAATCAAAGTATTAATAATAATTATTCTCTTTAATATAATATTTTAGTCTTATTAGATTTATTTTTATAATTTAGAAAATAATTTTAAAAGGCATCTCCTTAGAAATTAATCTTAAAAACTCTAATTAAATAGTTTTAGACTTATTGGCTTTATATTTATAAATGTCTTTAAAACATTACCTTGAAATAAATAAATAAAAGTATTAATAATAATTATTCTCTCTAATTTAATAGTTTTAGTCTTATTAGATTCATTTTTATAATTTAGAAAAATATTTACCCTCAAATAAATAAATAAAAGTATTAATAATTATTATTCTAATTTCTAATGTTTTCGTCATATTAGAATTGAACTTATGATTAAAAAATCTGTGTTTAAAAATTATAGAATTATGATATATAATTAAAAACAATCAATAATAATTAGTTCAAAAAATAACATTAAATTTAAAATACATTGCTTACATTTATATTGTCAGCTTTATAATTACGAAAAAACATTAAATTTAAATAACTTACATAGAAAAAAACAAAAAAAATGCATTTTGATGGTCAAAATTGTGTTCAAACGAACAAGGATTTATTCAACAGTTGAATATTCATAGGAGCTTCTAAAAGTTTGACTGGCAACTCTGAAGTTTTAAAGGGTATATGAGAATGCATGTTATAAGAGATAAGCTCGGGTATCCCAAAACGTTGACATATTGAAAATCAATTTTTAAGAGAAAAAAAATGAATAAAGTCTTATAAGTTGTTTTATAATGTTTAGATCAATGAGAATACATCGAGAATGACCAAAATAGGGAAATATGAGAAGATAGTGAAAGTTAAGTATAAAGCAGGCAAACATGTTGTATGTGGTTCAGTCTTTTATCGGTTTCTCATTGTAAGCACTCTTTCTTTCTTCCTGCATTTAAAGTGTTAGTATAAATAGTTTGAAGGTTTAAAGTGCTAGTGTAATACATTCGAGGTTTAAAATGTTAGCATCTGCCACTTTCAAGGTTTAAAGTGCTAGTGTAATACATTCGAAGTATCCACCCAGACCTTATCTTGAATATATATATATATATATATATATATATATAATTTTACCTACCTATAAAACAGTTAATTAATCTCTCAAATGCATCTAACTTCATCTTATTGTTGATGTTTTGAAACATGTGGTTCCTTGTGGCTATTTGCTTGGCTTGGGATCTTTTCTATTTCTGGTATCTAGGCCTAAAGCTGAATGAATAATTAAGAGATCTGTAATTGAAAGTGTAAGTACCATCGGGTCATGAGTTGTGGTAACAAGATGCAACTTGTCTTTAACATAAGCAGCACATCGAGTTTTCTAGAAGATGCTTGAACTAAAGCTGAGGTGGATTTGCCGCGGTTAGTCAACCTGACGTGGAGGAGCAGTTACCAACTGAAAGATGCTCGGTAAGATTAGGATCGAACAGTTTGGAAAGTGAAGAATATGTAGAGGATCTGCAGAAGATTTGGAAGTGAGTAGGTGACCTTGAATCAGACTTGATCCATTTGGTTTATATAGTAGTGATTGGAAACAATGTAAATAAATTGGTTCATAACTCATCTGGAAACTATACGATATAATATTTGTTATATACTCCCTCCATATTAGAAAGATTGATTTTCTAGTTTTTTTTCTTGTCTTTAAAAGATTGATTTTTTAGACTTTTAAATATACTAGGTTAATACCCGTGGTACGCTGTGAGATTTATTTTTAAATATAAATCATTATTTAATAGTATTGATGGTTAGTTTGTGTCATGTTCATTTAGTATGTTTTTGTTCAAATATTTCTAAAAGTTTAGGCGTTTTGTATTAGTGTTTTGTATTAGTTCAAATTTTAGGTGGCTTTTGTAATAGTGTGTTTGTATTTGTTTTTTTTTTTTTTTGTCTTTTTGTTTTATTAGTGTTTTGGTTTTGAGGATGTTACTTTAACTCTGCTAGCTTTGTATTTGTTGAGATTATTTTTAAAATATGATAAATATAGAAATAACAATAACGAAAATGAAGATTTTTGAATTGGTAAATTTCTTATCAGATTATATATCCACACTTAAGTATGATTAATAATGGCAAACGATTAGTTTATATTAAGCTACTTTGGTATGTCTTTGTCTAGGAGCTTTAGTTTTGGGGAATAGTTTTGCTCCATTAGCAATTTTATAGTATTTAAATTTAAGATATTACAAAGAAATTTTAATTTTCAAAATTTTATTATTATGATAATAATAATAATTATTATTATATTATTATTATAGTTTTTTTGGTCTAAGATTTCAAATAGTGTACATACAACTACATATTTACTATCCTTAGACGAGTACTGAGGGTGAAAGACACCATTAAGACTTATAGTTTTCAGCCAAAATAACCTTACAAAAGTACCAAATAATAGTTTATTTAAATATTATGTATACAAATATATTATAAACTCTATAAGAAAATTTAAAACCATTCAAGCAATAACAAGCAAACTATAGTGGATGTTTTATGGACAAAACTCATCTCCTACTTTGTATCAGTGACAAAAAATATAGTAGAAAGTTTTGGACCACAAAATAAGTTTACAGCTACATTTTGTGTACTTATCACATTCTTCTTCTTCGTCACCCATTATTGTCTCAACAATCTCCATTAGTCATGCTTCTTTATTCGTATCTAACAACCCCTCCCCCATAATCAAATATCCCTCCCCCACATCCGAAAACCCTAATTCTCAAATCCCTGCATGAGAATTCCACAACCTTCTTTTAAAAAACTCATATTGAAGGAAATCCAAACTCTTGACTCTCAATCCAACAAAAAAATTAACTTAAGAAAACATAAAACCAATGCTAATCAACGACATGAGACTCGATTAGGTCGGTTAAGAAATAGCTAATTAACACATGTAGTTTTATTCATGGTAAAAATAAATATTATATGGTGTGTAATTAAAATAATTTGATTTGTTTAGGAAGTTGTTTTTATTAATTAATTTATAATAAAAATAAATATTTTATGATGTATATAATTAAAATGATATGATTATTTTAGACAAATTTATTAATTTATTCATGGTAAAAAAAATATTATGATTATTATCTTGTGTATAATTAAAATGATTTGATTGGTTACACAGTTTTTTCATTAATTGATGTGGCATCAAAAATCTGATGTGTTTACTTATGTGTATTAATAAAATATTTTGATTGGATCACATAGTTTTTTTCATTTATTGGCATGTCAAGCTCACAATAAAAGAAAAAGCTGATGTGTCATCTGAGGAGAGACATATTGTTTTATTATAGTGTTGATTTTTAGTAGTTAATGTTAGTAAATTGTAATTTTCAAAAAACAGTAATTTAGAATGTTTTAATTGTTGAATTTTTATTGGTTTATAGATCTGAAAAAATGTTTAAAATTAAAAATAATGCATTTATTATTAAATATTTATTGTTTCTTAAACTGTGTAAAATACTTAGAAAATCAATCTTTCTAATACAGAGACTATCAAATGATTTTTGTTTTTGGTATTATTCCTTTGTAAGGCACTTTATATTGAAATTATTGGTAGCAAATTCCATTAGAATAGACTAGTGATATCGAATAAGAGTTTGTAGATAAGTAAGATATTCAGGTTTAGTGTGGGTTCTTTTAAGGGTTGTTTTATGTCATGTAGGTATTCAGGTGAACCGTGTGCTCACTTGAGACTATGGCTTTGGTCGAGAATTGGTGTGAATCCTTGAACAAGGTGTATGGTGACTGGTGAGTGACTTCAACGATTTGATTCATAGTGGTTCGACTCTCTGTAGTCAAACATGCCTAATATACTCAATCTTCTACTTTGCCATTTGTATTACAAAAACACTTCAAACGACTCATATGCAAAACTGAAATTTCTTAGGATTTGAATTAAAACATAACTTCGTTTGTTTCAAAAAACCAAATACTCCAAAATAGTAAATTACCATAACAACAAAAACTGCATACGATTGTTAAAAGGATAACATCTCTGAGAGAAGTAGCAACAGATACCCAAATAAAAAACTTTCTAAGACAAATTGCGAAAAACAACAAGGACACTTAAGCCTTGGCAGCAGTTTTGTTGTAATACTTCAGCTTCTCCTGCATGGTCTGGAATTGGCCATGTCCAAACTTGGAGGAAGTATCAACGAACTTGAGATTTATCACCTCCATGGCAAGACGAGAGGTCTGTGTAAGCAGCGACGAACGCAGAGTCACAACTCTCTTCTTTGGACCCATGCAGCAACCCTTAATCATCAAGTAGTCATCCTTCACTATACCATAGTGAGGGAATCCTCCCATTGGAGTCACCTCCTTCTCGGTCCTATCATATCAACAACATTATCATCAGTCAATGTTGCCATATAAACAAAGAGAAGTAATCATAACCAAGAAAGAACGAGAAACTGACCTGTCGTATTCAGTCATGGCTGAATGAGTCTCTTGACCAACCTTACCCAACCTGTAAATCTTCTTGTTCAGCTCGGTACGGTGATGGTAACCGTTCTGACCAGCCCTAGCAACAGTGTAGGACACTCTAGCTGGATGCCATGCACCGATACAAGCAACCTTACGCAGACCTCTGTGAGTCTTCCGAGGAAGACGGGTGACACCCCAACGGGTAACAACACCTTCGTAACCCTTACCCTTGGTCACACCAATCACATCAATCATCTCATCCTTCTGGAAAACTGCATCAATTGGGATCTGCTTCTCGAAGAAACTGTAGGCAAAGTCAACTTTCTGGGCAATAGTACCACCATTGATCTGAATCTCCATCATGTGAGCCTTCTTCTGCTTCAATCCCTTCATCTTCCTGATCTGCAGATAGAGAATTAACATAGAATATGTCAGTAAGAACGAAATTCAAAAATTCCTTAATATCAATGCTAAACATTTCATAAGCAAAATAACCTGAGTATGGGCCAAGACACGGATGACTGTGGCGTATTTCTTCATCTTCTCAAGCTGGGCCTGGATACTCTTCTTACCATCCTCACTTTCATACTGCTTAGCATACCCAGTGAAAGCCTTCTTCTTAGACTTAGCCCAGTTCTTGTAGAACCTTCTCCTAACCTCCTCACTCAAATGCTGAGCCCAGACAGTGTTCAAAGACCTCAAGCCACGAGGAGTCTTCACATAGGCAACAACTCCAACAACCACCATAGCAGGTGTCTCAATGATGGTAACAGCTTCACATGTCTCCTTCTTGTGAAGCTCTACACAACAACAAACACAAAAATCAAGACTTCAAACTAGGGAACTTCTACAACTACCAAAACTAAGAAAGATCTACAATAAACTAGGATAGACTATGACAATCTGAATCAGGAAAACAGAAATGTTACTTACTGGATCCAGGTTTCTCGACTTCTCTGACAATGTGAGTCATACCAGCTTTGTAACCCATGAAAGCTGTGAACTTGCAAGGCTTGGTTTGGTCATCCTTAGGGAAAGCCTTCACTGATTTAACAAATTCAATACTTTTGTGTAAGCAAAAAAAGTGACAACTTCATACAAACCCAAGTAAGAATATCAAGTATTGAATCTAAAAACTCACCCTTCCCTCTGTGACGGTTAGCTCTCTTCCTTGGTAAGAAACCAAGAGAACCATGTCTTGGGTGCTCAAACTTCCTGTGAGACATTCTTCTTCTCCTTCAACCTAAACAGTAAATTCAACAACAAAACCATTAGAGGTTGGTCATTTCAACACATAGATTTCAGATGTGACTTCAGAGATTAAACAGTATAAATCCTAAAACCATTTGGGATAAAGTTCGCTAAAGTAGACAGATTCGTTAAGCTAGATAACTACGAAAGACGGAAATGGAGGATTGAGAGACGAACCTTGTGCCTCCGGCTGCTAAAGCTCCAACGATGGGGACTGCAAGAGAGAAATGAGTTATAAAACCCTAGTTTCATCTTATAGTGAGACCGTCTAGGTCTTTTGAAATTTTCATATGTGGGCTGAGTTTAGTTATTGGGCCGAAAGTTTCGTTATTGGGCCTAGAGCGTAATTGAAGTTTTTAAAATTAGATTTAGGTTAATCTCGTAGGAGTTTAAGTGGATTCGTTGATTCCATTCACTCTCCAATAACTTCTCTTGCCGTTGTTGAGTCAATAATCACCAAATTTGATTATTATTATTTTTTAATTACATAGATGAATGGTTTGCCAAGAATCTCAGATCAAGTAATAGAATAACAGTTTTAGAACAGCAAAAATAAAACATTTCAGTTGAAGATAATATTCGCACAATTATTATCTGTATTAGATCAATGATGTTTCCATTCTTTCATTTTTTAATATGTTTATAGTAGATGATAAGCATTATTATTGGTAGAAAAAACGAAATCACTTGTTTTAAGTATGAAAACCTATAAAAAGTAGTGTACGGAAGAAAAATCTAACCACATTTAAATATATTTAAGGAGTAGCATACTAGCATATTGTTTATAATCCGAGTTTTTGTTATATATAAAGCTTCAGTACTTTTTTACAGATTAGTTTTAGTCGTGCAATAAGTTTTAAGTGGTTAGTGAGAAGGAAATGTGGTTGCTTTGGGTACAAAATATATATGGATAAGACAACTGATAAATTGAAAAGGAACTTGGACTTTCCATTGGAAACTAGTTTTTCTCAGATTCAGACCGTACAGAGATAAATTGATAGCACACTAACCTTAATTAAAATTAAAATTTAGAAGCATGTGTGTGAGTTGTTGACACAAAAGATATTATATAAGGGAATAAATATAACTTACTACTTGATCACAAAACTATATACACCAATATATACTGGGGATACCATATATTCATAACATTCGAAGACAGACCCAAGGGAAGTGATGAAATTGTGGATTGAATAAAAATAAATAGAGAGTTTTGACAATGTGTTAATTAACCGGAAAAGGGATAATTATATTGATTATATTTGGTCCATGGTTGTGGGAAAAACTGTATTTCCTCTTCTGCTGGCAAGAAATTCTCTAGTAATGGTGGTTCGTGCTCTGTGTATCCATAGGAAGACGATAGAATTGGAGGAGCTTGCAGTGAGTTTTGCAAGAAGTGAGAATCTCGTTGAATTGGCATAGCTCCAACATTTTCAGGAAAATTAAGCTTTGCTTTGCTTCCTCTAAACCGGAGGGCAGCCGCATCATAGGCTCTTGCTGCGGCCTCGGCTGTATCGAAGGTGCCGAGCCAGACACGAGTCGCCTTGTGTGGGTCTCGAATCTCAGCCGCCCATTTTCCCCATGGTCGTTGCCTTACTCCTCTGTATCTCTTTGGTTTCTCCAAAGACGTTGAGCTTTCACATTTTTCTCTTTGGCAACCGGTAACCAATGGTTGAGGAGGCAAAGAAACATCTTTGGTCTCCCCGGAGACAACATGGGTTAGCACAGACACCATGGAGGAAATCGCGGTCGCAGACAAGTTGTACCCCGGTGGATAATATTCGGGCTCGTTTATGATTCTTGTTATTTCCTCGGCGTTGTAGTAATAGTGGCCATTGCCAGTGTCTTCATTAGTATCACGTTGGTTCGCCACGCTTGTGTTTGTGTTGTTCACTGTTATCAAACTGCTTTGTTGTTTTCCTTTTTTTGGTATATGATTGTTATTAGGAGATAGTAATATAGAAGCAGTAGCGAGAGGCTTATATAGTTCGGAGTCTCCGGCCAATCCAACATGTCTTTTCTCTAGCCGTCATACAAATAGTGACACGTGGGTTAAATGGGCAGAACCAAAGATTTCCTTACCTACTTGAACCTTCATGAATTGATTTAGCTACATTAAAATTACAAGTAGTATTATTGATTTATTTTTTGTTTCAAATTTTTTTTATTTCCATATATTATGTTTTTTATTAATAAAAATACGAAACACGTTTTTGGATATCCTAGTTCACATATCACATTTAAAGGCATTGGACGAATAACCTAGAATTCGAAGTAAGCTTTTGTGAAAGACCCACAAGGATTCGTCGGTGGTCGATCTCTTGGATAAGTTTATTGAGTTCATGTTCGATTTGACTTGTTACATATCATTTATTACACTTGTAAGTGCCGACATCACATATTACAATCTTTTTTTCCATCGACCATCGAACTCAATATGAATGTAATTCCAAAATGATATTACTTCTTGATTACTATATTACAAACAGGAGGCATTATGGGATTTAATAATTTAACAGGATGTTAAGCACGAAGATTAATCAATCAATCCAAATAATGTTGAATTGTGTTTATTAATTGGGTGATATAAGTATGTCGTTAATTTTTGGCACACTAAACACATTTTAGTAGAGATTTAAATATGTGTAAAGAGACACAGTAGGTGGGATGTTAAAATTTTCTTTTGGTCAAACAGGTGGGATGTTAATTTATGAACAGAAAATTAATGCACGTGTCTATCTCTTGTTGAAGTTGGTTAACGCAAGATGCAAAACGAAAAATCTGAATTTGGTCGGTTTATACTTTAATACTTTATACATATGTTACTCTTACTATCGTCCCATTGCTTAGTATTTGACACTTAATTTTTTCTTTCTATGAACTTGAAAATGTATGCTACTACTTCAACTAAGAAAATATCTTGGCGCAGTTGTATACTATCGAGGGCATATGATAAACAAAAATTATTAATCATGAATATGTATATTGATAAAAATATTTAGAATCGATATTAAACATAGAAATAAGTTAGAATCGACAATAAACATAGAAAAATATACGAATTTTAACCAAAGAAAGCATAGAAAATAATTTGAAATGTATAGAAGATCACTGGTAATCTTAGGAGAATTTTAACGATGATTAAAAGTAGTAAAAATTACAGATTCATACAAAGGTGTAAAAAATAATCATAAATACAATAATATAAAACCAAAGAGGGACATAATTAAAGAATCTTAAAGTTCAAAGAGTTTTCTGTATATTGATTATCTTGCAGAAGCAATACATATATAAGAAGCTAGAATCAAGGAAAATCTAAATCAGTTAGAAGGATCACACATCAATTAGCATATCAGATTGCACTAATCACGCTTCTGTTAAGTGTCGAAGATTGCAGAGAATCGAATATGCTCTGTACAGTGTACCAAACGTAAACCAACCAAGAACGGTGTGAACCACACTCTAATATCCCTCCTCAAGCAGGAGCATACATATTGCATATGCCAAGGTTGGACAGAAAATACCAAAACCCATCACGCCCAATAGCCTTTGTCAAGATGTCAGCGAGTTGAGAACGGGATTCAACATGATGTAAGATGAATGTTTCGGGATAGTATCTCGCTACCGACGAAGTGTAGATCCATCTCGATGTGTTTCATTCTTTCATGGAACGCGGGATTAGTGGTTATGTAAATGGCTGACTTGTTATCACATTGGACTATCATTGATTGATCATGCCTTATACCAAGAGTTGCAAGCATGCTTTTTAGCCAAAATAATTCTTGAACTAGAGCTGCAATGACTCGGTATTCAGCTTCGGCAGAGGAGCGACTCACTGTTTTCTATTTACGGGTCTTCCAAGAAATTGGTGAATCGTCAAACTGAAAAAATATCTTGTGACTGACCTACGAGTCAATGGACAACTGCCCGAATCCGAGTCACACCAACCGGTAATTTGGAAATTAACATCACACCACAACAAAATTCCTTGACCTGGGTCAGATTTCAAATAGCGAACTACCCTTAGTGTAGCAAACTAATGATCATTTCGGGGGTTTTTGCATGAATTATGCCAACACATGAACTGAGAAAGCTAAATCAGGGTGTGTGACACCCAAGTAAATCAATCTGCCTAGCAAACAACGCTATGATATAGGATCCAGCATGAAAGGCGACTTATTCGTAGCTAGATGATGATTCTGTTCTAACAGAAACGCTGCTGATTTTGCTACAAGAAGACCGGTTTCTGAAATAATATCAAGAGCATACTTTCTTTGACATAGATAGATTCCTGTTTCATTTCGTGCTACCTCGATTCCCAAGAAGTATTTCAAGTCACCCAAATCTTTCATGTAAAAGCAAAATGACAAATAGGCTTTGAAAGATTCTGTAGCTTTCACACTGCTCCTTGCGATTCATAAATGTGAATGTGTAAATGTGTTGTACCTTTCTCATATGTGAAAAAAGAATAGTCTCCTAAGGACTGCGTAAAACCATATTCTAAAAGCGATGAAGACAACTTCGCAAACCAGCACCTAGGTGCTTGTTTTAATCCGTAAAGAGACTTGCGCAAGCGACAAACCTTGTTCTTATCAACGGATTGAAATCCAGGTGGTAACTTCATATATACCTCCTCTTGAAGATCCCTGGGCAAAAAAGTATTGTGAACATCTATCTGATGCACAATCCATCCCCGTTTCGCAGCAATATCTAGAAACAACCTGACAGTTCCCATTTTAGCAAGTCAAGAGAATGTTTCTCCATAGTCCTCCCCTTCAATTTATTTATTTCCCATAGCAACTAACCGTGCTTTATATCGCTCTACAGTACCATCAGACTTGAAGTACTTCACTTTGAAGACCCATTGACTCCTCATCACCTTCTTTCCTGATGGCAAATCCTCAATAGTCCAAGTTTTATTTTCTTTTAAAGCACCATATTCAGAGCCCACTGTTGTTCGCCATCTATCATCCTCCATTGCTTGTTTCAACGGTTTAGGTTCTAGCGTTGAAATAATCGCAGCAACATATGCAATATGTTTTTCAAAAAATCTATGAACATCATCTTGAGCAACAATTGGATATTGAACCTCCAATGACGATTGTATCAGATTATTAACTTCATGTTGAGCTTTTCTTGAAGGGACAACATAATATTTAAATTTTACCGATGGAGAGGACATGGAAAGCTCAGGCTGGGGATTGGTCTCGTTATTAGAGCTTGTGATGTCATTATTAGAACTTGGGCTTGAAACATCATGTGTAGGCCCAGTTTCAGCCACAATATTACTTGATGACTAAACTCAAAATTAACAGGCATTTGAACTGCTGGCCCATCAATAATTGAATCATCCAAATTACCGGTTGGTGTGACTCGGATTGATAGAGGAGTAGATAGGCGAGATATTTTCCACTCTTATAAGGATGGATCACTACAATTTTACATCACTACATAGAGGAGTAGACAGATGAGATCTTTTCCACTCTTATACACGAATAAGGATGGATCACATTTAACAAAATCGAGCTTCATAAGGTAAGATGAGAGTCATGCCGCGCCATGTCGGGCTGGGCCTTAGGTCTTGTGGGTCTTTGGCCCACGTCAAATATATTCTTTTGGACAAAATTTTGGTTTTCCTACAGATCTTTTGCATTAATTGAAACGAATAGAATTAAATTTGTATTCAAAATGGTCAAGTCAAACGAGCTGGTCCTCATATATGATTCTCGCTGATATCGTCGAACCAAGATTGCACAAATCTCTGAACCGCTCCATCTATACTAACATGGCCACCAAGTTATTCCTCTCAAAGAAGATGAATGGGAAGATGTTCCATTACATCAAAAAATGACGGTGAAAATATCTTTTCAAGATTACAAAGAAGAACAGGTATGTTGTCAGATAAATGTTAAATTCCATCAGCTGTAAGAGATTTCGTACATATGTTCCTAAAAAAACACTAACTCCTGCATTTAGACAAAGAAAAAACATTACCATATAATATAATATTGGGTTAAAAAAATAGAAGAAATAAGCTACATTACGGTTACCCACAATAACTTTATGTACGGGTTTTGGTAGGAGATTTACAAATGCGAATGGTAGCAAACATTGCATAAAAACATGACAATTATGACTCTTTATCCTAGATAATCTATCTTTTTCGCTATCAACTCAGTTTCATAGGTTGAAAGCATAACCGTATGAGAATTTAACATTATGGACAATCCAATGGAAAAACTCATTCTTCGCTTCTCCATCTAATTTGAAAGGAGAGCATGGACAATTTCCATTTGGTAAGACATGTAGACAAGGCCGCTCACATAAAGTAGGCAAGTCTAATCTAGATTTCAAATTATCTTTTGTCCTCCCTTGAAAATTTAAAACAGTATTCATGATGTTGTCGAAGAAATTATTTTTAATGTGCATAACATCAAGATTGTGCCTCAACAAATAATCATTCCAATAAATCAAATCCCAAAAAAATATTTTTCTTGTACCAATTGTGGTACTCTCTGTAACCGTCAACTGGAAAATGTCCAGTACCACCATAATATGTTGTCTTCTCGGCACCAAAATCCCAAAGTTGCATCAACAAATTTTCACCATCTAACTCTGGCGGTGGATCATCACGAACAATTGTATTCTTCTTAAACAACCTTTTGTTGTTTCGTTAAGGATGTGAGGTTGGCAAGAAGCATCTATGACACAAGCCAACTAGTCTTCCTTCCATGTTTTAATTGAAATGCATATATATATTATCCTAAAAATACAGACATGACAATCTCTCATGCGTTGTCCACCCAAATAACATTCCGTATGCTGGAAAGTACACTGGAAAATTGCTAATGGTCCACACTAAAACCACATGCATAATAAAATTTTGTTGGCACGAGACATCATAGGCTTGAACTTCGTGCTCCCATAAGTCTTGTAACTCGTGAATCAAAGGCTGTAAGAACACATCTAGGGATCTTTTTGGGTGTTCTGGACCATGAACAAGTATAGTTAAGAATAAAAACTCTCGTTTCATGCACAAAGATGGAGGCAAATTGTACGGAGTGACAATAACTGGGCACAAAGAATATTGCCTCCCATATCTTCGAAATGGGTTGAAACCATATGTACAAAGACTGAGGTATACGTTTCTACTTTCAGATGCAAAACTAAGATAAATTGTTTGAAAATGTTTTCATGTCTCTGCATCTGAGGAATATGTGATCTCTCCTTGGTTTGTATGCTCTTTATCCCATCTCATAGGTCTTGTTATGCGCTCAAACTGATATAACCTTTTTAACCGATCTACTAACGGTAAATACTACATACGCTTAAATGACACTTTTACCCTGCCACCAGTATTCTGTAACCGAGGCTCCCTACAAAATCAACAAGCGAAGTAGTTTGCATCTGATTTCCAGTAAATCATGCAGTTGTCGACGCAAACATCAATCATCTGATATGTCAAACCAAGACCGGAAACAAGCTTCTCAATCTCAAAATAAGAAGCCGGTGATAAATTGTCCTTTGGCAATATATCTTTCACAAAATCAGCAAAAACATTTACACATTCTTCAGACAAATTGTCCTCCGTCTTTATATGCATCATCCTTGTTGCAGCTAATAAAGGAGAATGACCTTCCTTACAATCTTCATATAACGGATTCTTTGATGCATCCAACATATAAAAAAATCTTCTTGCTTCTAAATTTGGTTATTCTACTCTATATCAATCTTCCGAAAATGAGTGCATATTTTCCCCAAAACCATCAAGGACCATCTGAACCATACCTATATTTTCTTCTACCATTCTAAATTTTTCAACCCTCTTAGGCTCATTTTGACTAGTACTATCCACGTGGTATGAATCATTTTCCCCACGATAATACCACACCTTATAATTTGATCTAAACCCATCTATATATAAGTGTAACCATACTACATATTTTCTAAGAAATTTGTTATTATCACAATTTGGACAAGGACAAAAGACTTTACCACTTTCTAAGCAAATATCCTGGTTTGTTGCAAAGTTCATAAATTCAGTGAGCCCGACAGCAAACTCCCTCGTAAGACACCCAATGTTTGAATCAAACCTCTCATTGTCCATCCATGACCGCAAATTACTATTATTTGAAGACATTGGTAAAACTTTAAAAAATAACTTTTTTTTGGGTTATTTTTTCACAAGAAATTTTTATTTCTACATGATATAAATGGGAAAGCCTGCGTTATTTATATATAACTTTTTCTGTTCCCTACAGATATCCTACCAACTTCGTACAAAAATATCACTATTCTACCTATCCTTTACACATGAGAAAAAAATGGTGTACTAAATAAAACCCTTACAGAATTACCACGATTTTCTTTCGGAATTCATTAAATAGGAAAATAGTAGGTTAATTTCCTACGAAATTTCTACGGGCCCCTATCAAATGATGTTTCGTAGGAAAATGGTAGGTAACTTCTCTACAAACTCCTTACCAATTCAACAGTTATTTTTTTTCCAACAAAACTCCTTCCCTTATCTTACCATATCCCTACGACAAGATGTTAAGTAACAATTTGGTAGGAAAAATCCAACCATTTTACTACAAATAAGTTTCGTAGGAAAATCTTTACCAACTTCCTTCCATTTTAGTATTTCGTCACAAATTTGTAGGTTTATGGTAAAAAAATATATTACTATAAAAGGTTTCGTAGGAAATTTCGTAGGATTTAGTTATGTTTTCTTGTAGTGTCTCCTATATATTCATCTCGCTTCTCCTCATTTCTGTATCTGATTTTTCTATAGAAAAACTCCAGCAATTTTTCTCCACAAAAACGTAAGAGTCTCGAGAATACAGCCTTATTACTTTGTTTGTATATTCTGCCTTTCTAGTAGTAAGAATATAATCTTATAAGTGGTTATATTCTAGAATTCTGAATCGTGTCAAATTATCATACTACAGACGATTTTAAGAATTAAGATTGTAATATGTTACAATAAACCGCAAATAAGAAAACTAAAATGAAAACATAAAGCAAAACGATGACCGGTGGTAGCGCTAAAAGAGCCGCAGTACACCGGCCACCAAACCTATAAAATCACTTTTAACCACGATAGAAAAAAAAAATCACCTTTTACCAAAGAAAAAAACAAAAAAAAAAACGACGTGACTTTTTGCCCTCTGTAACTGTGTCTGTGTTACAAAATGGATGACGTGTTTCGGTGCAAAACGTCAGATCATGTGATCAAAAAGTATGCTCTACGCAAAGGTCACAGTAGACCCAAAAAAATCAGCTAAGGTCAACAAGATTCAGAGATCTGGTCCAACCCTTCACTTAAACCAGAGACTGGCCAACTTCAACGGCCTCGTCGGAGATGGCGGAAGACAAAGAAGCTACAACGAGTTCACTCAGTCAAGGACTCACTCCTCAAGACCCCGACGATGCTCCCAAGTCTCCTCCCAACTCTCCAAATTCTTCTACTCGTAAGGTTAGCTCCTCTGAGCTTTGTTACTGTGCTTACTCGTTACTAATTTTAGATTTGTGTTAGTGAAATTTGAATAATTAACTTCGATTTTGATGCTCTATGATTTGAATTATAAGTTAATGTTGTGAAGTCGTTGAGAATTTTTTTTAGGGTTCTAGTGTTGTCAATAGTTCCGGTTTATGAAAGACAACACCTAATTGTGAAATTTCAGTGTAATGTTTCAAATTGTGAAATCAACTTCGATTTTTTTGTTATGGAATTTGAATTATAGCTAATTTACTATCAATTTTGTGAATTCGTTGAGAATTTTTTAGGGTTCCGAATTGTGAAATTTCATTATATGTAAAGTCAACTTCAATTTGTTTTGCTCTGGAATTTTAATGATAGCTATTTTATAGTCAATTTTGTGAATTTGTTGGTGTTTTTATAGTTCCAGGTTTATGAAAATACAACTCTGAATTCATTAGTTGTAAACTCCAAATTGTGAAATCAACTTCTATTTAGTTGTAGTGGAATTTGAATGATTAGCTATTTTACTGCCAATTCTGTGAATTCGCTTAGAATTTTTTAGGGTTCTGATGTTGTTAAACTGATTGTATAAGTGATCCTTAGGGAGCCTAAAGCTTTGATTAAGCTAAATTACTCTAGCTATCTGTGTTTATAACTCAATTTATTCTCATTTGTGTTTGAGCAGGCTTGTTATGCGGTTCTACAGAGTTGGGTGTCCAAGAAGTTTATGACTGGATTGTAAATCACTCTTAACCACTATTTATATTTTTATACTCATGATTTTAGAATCTTGTGTTAGTTGAGTCTAATTGTGTTCTAAATTTGGGTGTTATGTGTGTGGTAGTGTTGTTCTCTTTCCTGTTGCTGTTACATTCCTCATCACTTGGTGGTTTATTCAGTTCGTTGATGGTTTCTTCAGTCCGATATATGAGAGTCTTGGTGTTGACATTTTTGGTAAGAATCAAAAGCTAAATAGATTGTGTTCAACTCTGTTCTGAGTTTTATGTGCTTTGATAAAGTTGGGAGAATACAGAGAATATTTTATGGTGTAGAAAGCTCGTAAATATATGGTCAAGATATCAGAGAAGATATAGGACTCAGGGTTTGTTTTTACTCCTAGAGTTAGTAGTATGTTCTGTAAAGCTGGTTGTACAAGTTTGTTGTTCTTCTACAGTTTTATTACATTTCTTTGCTTAATTATGGAGTCTAACTCTTAATTGTGTAAATACCTGTCTTCAACTACATTTTTAATCTGGTTTTGTATGTTGCAGGACTTGGGTTCATTACATCTGTACTTTTCACTTTTTTTGTCGGAATATTTGCTTCGTCGTGGCTGGGTTCTACGGTTTTCTGGCTTGGGGAACAGTTTATAAGGCGAATGCCTTTTGTTAAGCACATATATTCAGCTTCTAAACAAATCAGCACTGCTATTTCTCCGGGTAAGGCTGTGTATTGTTTCCTTCTCTACACCAAGTTCACTGCTTAGCTTTCTTTTATGCTTTTCTCCAAGTATATTTCCTAGTCTAGTGGAGCATGTAAAGAAGCTTGTCTTTGTTTTTAGTAAGAACATTCAGACACTATGATTTGAATGCACAAATAATTGTATACTGCTTTTTCGTAACCTTTATGTTTTGTTCTCAGACCAGAACACTACCGCCTTTAAAGAGGTAGCAATCATCCGTCATCCACGTATTGGTGAATACGCATTTGGATTTATCACATCATCGGTTACACTTCAGGTCAGTCATAGAGCAACAAAATTGGTAAATAGCAAATAAGCAAATTTGTCGAGGAAAGTAAAATCAGCATTGAGTTTTATGTTTTTCGATAACAGATGGACCACGGAGAAGAAGAGTTATGTAGTGTGTATGTGCCAACGAATCATCTGTACATAGGAGATGTGTTTCTGGTGAGTAGCGAAGAAATCATAAGGCCAAATTTGTCAATCCGAGAAGGGATAGGTCAGTCTTGATGATCTGTTAACGTTTTTCATAAGCTATTTATTTTAATGAGAAAAGTTCAGATTTTTATAGAGTTGTTTTGATGGTACAGAGATTATAGTTTCGGTGGGGATGACAATGCCACAAGTGATATCTCATGTGGACAGGACTAGAACTTCTCACCAACACAGTCTTAGGATTCCACTCAATAGGCTTTGAGTTATAGTCGCATGGCCTCTGTCTTGTAAAGATACTTCTACGCATTGTGCTCATTTCGGAATTATTAGTAATTTCGAATTACTATTAGTCTATTACTATTACATATCTAATAACAAACATTTATGGATAATACCACTCAGATTACAGCCTCAATAATCTTGTAAACGGTTTTGAAGCGGTAAGAGAGTACAGTGAGAAGCAAAATAGTATTATAGGTGGTAAAAGATTGTAGGAGTTAATCATTTCAGCAAAAAAAAAAAAAAAAAAAAAGATTGAGGAGTTAACGGTACGAACATGTAGCATTATAAAACTATGGTGAATAAGATTAGGTTAAAAATCAGTTGGGAAAAGTGTATTTTGAGTGATATAAATTATAAATGATAATAGCGATCGATGACTTTGAAACGAAAAGTAACTAAAGAAATAATCATAAGCTATAGTAGTAATGAAATGACATTGAATTTTTCACTTTATTATTTATCTTCATTTTATGCTTTTTTTTTCTTTCAAAAACCTTGTTATTTTCTTTTTCTTTACTTTCAGATATTTGTTGGATTTTTCCGTTTTTGTAAGCATTTCTTATTCTCGAGAACTTTTTTTTTCAATACGTCATATTATTGTTTCTTGTAACATGTTATTTTAAAAAGTTCAATACTTTTTCTTTTTTCAAATCTCAAACATGTTATCTGCGTTCATATATTTGATACTTAAACAGTAGCGAAAATTACAAAAAAGGTATCAAATATATGAATGTTGCAGATATATTGATGTCCTTTTGGTTTTGTTATTAGTTTTTCCTATCCTTTTTTGAACAAAATGCTGATTTAACTAGATTAACTCGGGTTGGTTACAATAAGTCTCAGAGCTAGTTTCGCAAGAACATCAACAGTTCTGTTCGACTGTCAAGAGATGAAATTGAAAGGTACAGAGCGAAAATTAGAAGATAGATCGAGGATGTAATGTTGGATCCCGTGGATTTCCATCAGTAGGATCTCATGATTAAGTGCTTTGATTAGCTTTTGCGAATTTGAAGCTATATTTAGGGTTTGAAGGTCCTTTTCCTTGGCCTTCTCGAGGGCTAGCAAAACATATGGAATTAATGGATAAAAACCACGAAAACCATGACACATCAATTCTCCCACATTTGAACTTTTGTTTGTCCGCAAAATCAAGTACAGATATCAAATATAGAAGAAAGGTTTGAGAACATGGGTACTTATGCACTCCTTTAGACTCCACCCCATTGAATTTCCAATCCTTAAGAAGTTCAAACAAATCAAGAAACCATTCAATACAACATGTATTTTACCATAAGCATAGCACTGTACTCTGGCTCCCGAGATCTTAAAGAATATCTGAAATCTCTATTATCGACCTTTTAACATTTATTTATCATCTCTAAGTGCAATCTCACATACAAGATCTCAATCGCAACAAGGGCTTAGAATGGAAGGCTATTTGATGATGGCTGAAGTGTTTAGGCTTTGTTGATGAAGATGGATGCAAATCATTGTGCAAAATCACAGTGAGACTATGACAAAACATTGATACACAATCTCACGAACCTTGGAATCTATGTCAATCTCTGTAAATGTCCTAACTGAGTTGTAATGCCATTCTTTGTCTTCTTTCCTTTCTTACTTTATTCTATCTTTTCTTTTCTTTTTCATTTAGAGGATCGATCGATCCCGATTTGGATTGGTTGATCTCTGCATATATAGCTATATATACTTTTTTTGAGAAGGAGAAGTTGGAACCGGTTCTAGTCAACATTGTTTCACCAAAGAAAAACTTAAAACGTGTATTAACTATGTAAAGAGGGCATCAAATGTTACCAAAAAGCCTTGGAGCAAAAAGCTGTGTCTGTCCGTATACTCCGTAGTTTTTGCATATGATGACACTTGATAATGACGTAACAGAGGCATGTGATTTGAAAGAATGCATATGGTAAAGGTGAGGTACCAATCTAAAGGTGAGCATGACCATTCGGAGTTCTGAAAAGGATGGTAGAAAAAAACGGAGTTAAAATCTAAATGTTGTGATTCATTGTGCGATATCAATCTCATAAGTGATAAATTAATTCAGTGTTAAAGATCCTATAAAATATAGTCAAGGTTAGATCATTCAGATTTCCAAATGATCGAGAACTTTGGGTTAAGTCGAATCTCTCGGTGATTAAACTTTAAGGTTATTAATCGGAATCGAAACAGAGACTTAAATTTAAGATGGGACTCATGGTTTACCTCTCCAGCACAGGCTGGGCACAACGAGGGTCTTCGGTGGCTTGGGACAGAGCCCTTGGCTTCGAGTTTAAGCTTTTGAGGCTTACAGTGAGACACTAGTGACTAAGGCAGAGGAACAGAGCCAACGGTGAAGGTGGCTGCTCTGGTGGTTTGACAGCTTACAGTTTCTACGTTAGTTTTTGGGGTTTGTGTCCTTTTTATACACGAGCGAAAATAATAAAGCTTAACTTGTTATTGGATTTGGTTTGGGCGTCCGAAATTGGGTCGCCGCTACAGACAAACTCTTTTGGACTATTTAAGAAATGTTTACTTGTCAATTTAAGAAGCTTCTTAATTTGCCTCTCGAATTTAAGACTTGGAACATTTGAGGAATAATTAATTTGGATACATGTGATTTCTTCGTATTTTTTTCGCAAGTGGTGAAGATCTCTGAACTGAAAATTTTGAGATTGATAACAAAAACTAATATTTAAAATATCTATCATATGATATTATGATGTCATATATATATATATATATATATATCCATCATATATGTTTTATTTACTTTCATTTATCATTAGTCTTTTCTTAATGAAAAGTTTTCTTTCATCATGTCTTAGTTTATTTTATATCTGCCAGTTGTATACATATGAAAGATGATGATTGGTTTAGGACATTGGACAATTATCTTAAAAGTTCCAGGGCATGTGGGAGACTCATGATTCACCGTGACTAAAGTCTTATATTAGCTGTAATTCAATTTACTTTCATTTGCAATCTTTAGAAAGGAATATTACTAAAAAATATAATTATTGCTTGGTGTCTAGTTTATTCTTCTCAACTGTTTCGAGGAAATTTCTCAGTTGCTTTCCTCCCAAGACAAAGCATAAGCCCTTGCACAAAATTGACCATAAGAACAGGTAAATTAGTTCGCTAAACACGTCAAATATATTGCAAAATCTTTTTTCCGAGAGAGGTGATTGAATAATATTTGTTCATGGAAATGAAACAAAGTAATTGTCACTTTAAGGGAAAAAAACGATGGGTCACAAATAATGGAATTTATTTTATGATTTTTTTTTGCAGAATTTGACGGAAAAACTAAAGATTCAAATAGTAACAACAGAATCTAGTTGAATGTACCAGAATATAATAAGTGATTAATTAAAAAAATAAATAAATTTTTATCCAATTGAATAACATATACAATTAAAATAATATGAAATAAAAGTTAATAATATTTTTTAAAATAAAATAAATATTAAGTATTAAAATTTTTTAAAAATATTAAAATTATTTATTGGATTATTAATGTATTAAACAACATAAAAATACCAAAAAACTAAAATTAAGAACTACAAAAATTAGTGACCTAAAAATACATTATTCTCTTAAATATAATCTAAATTTATTTTCATTTAGAGAAATAAAATTAGGGACAAATATTTGGTTATTCGGTTCAGTTTCGGATATGGAGTTTGAGGTTTTAAATATATATATATATATATATATATATCCCATTTGGGATAGAATTTTATTCAATTCGGGTTTATTCAGTTTCGGATTAAAAACGTTATGACAAAAAAACATAACTAATTAATTTTAATTATTATTATAACATTTTGTATTTTTTTTTCTGAGTGAGTGGGTATCCGATCCAAACTGAGTACTGAATGAATAAAATTTTTAACCGAAATATCCAAAAAAATTATTTATATATGTGAAAATTAACAAATTTTATTCAAATTTAAACTTTAAAAAATTATATATTTTAGGTTGAGATGGAACCGAGCCAAAGTCAAACCAAAATTCGAAAATATCCGAATAAATCTTCAACCACTAGTATCAAAAATATCCAAAATACTTGGAACAAAACAACTGAACCGGAACTGACCCTACAAAAAAAAAATCAAACCGAACCAAAACTGATAAAATATCTGAATGAATCATATATTCTTAAATATGAAAAATCAAATTTAAATGCGAACGGAATAGAAAACTAAATAGATATACAAATATCTAAAATAAAGTTATACATCCAAAAATATTAGTTATATTTAAATTTGATATAATTTATGCCTAAATTGTAAACTATTTTTGTCTTTATTCAATTTATTTTTTGGTGGAATTTTGTGTAATTTCCACAACACCAACTGGTAACAAAAAAAAAATTCCACCATATTTCTCAAGAATTCCACAATTCCTCTGATACCAGTTAGGGCCGATATCTTATAACTTTGACCCACAAAAATAACGTTTTTTTTTTTGTGTTGAAACCCACAAAACTAATAAATCTTACAACATAAAATTTTTATAACGATTTCCCCAAAAAAAGAAGGAAAAATAATTAAGACTAAAGATGAAAAATCCCATTGGCTTTCTCTGCCAAATCATAAATAAAAAAATAAAAAAATATCGAACCTCTTCCATTCTTTGTTGAAGAATGAAGAAGAAGAAGAAGAAGAAGAGATCATAACCAAAACATACTATGAATTCCGAAGTACTCATACGTGAGAAGGACGTTATCTTCTACTTGCACCATCAAACATTGTAATTATCAATGAACAGATGTTGGAGATGCATCCATGTAATAAGGAGAATGACACGTGGACTTGAGGTATTGGATCAAGTTCATGAAGACTTGGATCTCGCAGGCAATCCTCAAAGCACCATCGTATGAGTGACCGAACTCTTCTTCAGAAAACCGGAGGAGATCTTCGAACAGAGGATGGGACAAAAAATAAGCATCCATCTCTAACTTGCATTGCGTATCTCTGTCGTTTCCGACATAAACTCGGATTCGTCCTTCCTCCGGTAATCTCGTTCTTTCGGAGAAGCTCTTAGCTCCACAACATAGTAACTTCTTCACCACGAATTTCATCTTCTTTGATTGTTTTTTGGGTTTTGGGGGTGGGGGGGGGGGGTTGTGAGTTATGGTGTTTTGTGGAGAAACTGGTGGAGATTTGATAAGACTTTAAAGTTTATGAGAGGCAGAGGAAAGTAAGAGGAAGGAGAACATGGAGAGCCGCGGGAAATCGGTTCGCATGTGGGCCAGGTTTAATACTTTCGATTGTAAATTCCTTTATCTCATACTCTTTCATATGTTGGTTAATTTTTTTTTTTTTTTTTTTTGAATTGAATCTTAAATTTATTCAACTCGAAAATTCATTTTTATAATTGGGTGCTTTACTTTTTTCTAGTTTTAAAATACATTAGAAAAATAAAATTTAAAGCCTTGTTTGGATTCTTCTTATCTTGTTGCAAATCATATCTCCATTCTTTTTCTGAATTTTTTTTCTCTCCCATAAGTTGGATGGATGATAGCATGTTTCACACTTGCTTGTCAATAAATGGGGTGATATTCGATACCAGCTTTGGGATTTCACCATGTCTTATGTTATTTCGTTCTACGAAATGATGTGTAGATCATACTAGAAAGTATAGCGTAGGAGGAAGATGAACCTTATTGAGTAATGTGTCCACCAATAACCTCATGAGCTGCTCTAAATCTCTAGTGTGCTTTAGTTGTAGCAAATTCTCGACCATTTTGTCTAATACCTCTGCTTGAGAACTCCAAGAGAAAAATATGTGGTTTCGAGTTTCCAAATTGTGTTGGCATAAAATGCAAGAAGCATTAGCTCCTGTATTCCACTGCTGCATTCAATCATGTATCGAAAACCGGTTAAAAACAGTCAGCCATGAATGGAAATCATACCTGGGTGTTGCAAATGAGAATCATATACCCTTCCACAATTATTTAATTGGAGTAACCTGACGCACTAAATTCAATATATTTTTGGATATAAACTCCGTAGAAAATGTATTAGTCTTGCTGTGCCACAACACTGTATCTTCACTATCTTTTACTTTCAATTAGCTCCTCATTCCGGTTTAAGTTATCCAGTTGATGCCTTTTCTTTTTGTGAATATGGAATACCATCTCTAGTTTAGCTAATTTGGCTATATCCCAAATCGTAACTCCAACTAACCTATCTTACGTGCATGCAACCATACCATTTAGCCGCGGTTTTAGCACCAAAATAGTTACTATTTCGATTAATACCATTCTATTTTCCATGACGAAAAAAAAAACTAAATATGTACGTAATTCAATATCTAAAGAGAAGATTATATTCAAAAAAGCTAATGGTTTTGAGATCTGCAAATGGTGTTCAAAGTTACTTAGTTCAACTCTATTTGGGATAAGTGATTTATGTCTTAAATGTGGTATTATTAACAAGTAGCCTTCTGAACATTGAAAAAATTATGGGTCAAAAATCTGACATTTCTACGATTTATATATACAAAAAAATCTAATACAAGTTAATACGTATATCGAATTGTTAGTTTGATATTATGCATATTTCATTGCTTGCTCTCTCTCCCTCTCCCTCTCAAACCAAAGTCAAGACGGCTAAAAGCAACGACCGTGTGTGAAAGTGCTTACTAACAAGGAAGTCAAGGTGGAACCGCGTCTTAAGCTGGAAACATTATTCTTGTTTTTCTTTATTGAATGTTTCAAACTAAGTATTATTGATATTGTAGCATTTCAGTTTCTTATTTTTCATTCCAACCTTAAAATAAAGTGCATTTATTGGAATAGCGAGCCGGTGTCAGAAACCAATCACCGCTTCCATGTGCTTTTATGCCATGGGTTTGGCATTATTTCGTGGGTCTAACGATGTAGACCTGAAACAAGAATTTCAAGAAATTCAAACAGAAGTTAGAAAATATTACCTTATTGAAACGAGAATCTAACACTAAGAGAACAAGTTTTTAATAATCTACATGTATGGTTTAGTCACGGTTTATGATAACCGGATCAAATTGTATGATTGAACCAAGAACTTTCTAGTATATAAAGAGAGATTCTTCTTGTAACAAACCTTTAACAGAAATAACATATTCTTTTACATTTCTTCTTCAATCTTTCTATTACTATCATGGTATCAGAGCGCTTGGCGCTAATTCGTGCGTTTTTCTTCATGGATCTTTGAGTTTTCTTTCATAGAGCTCATCGATTTCATCAAATTCATCTTTTTTACCGATCGATTAGTCAAAATCAAGCTGATTAAGTCAACATCTTGCGATGGTTTACGTACAGAAATTGCGGCATCGTACAAGAAGATCGAGCAAAGATTCAGCTCAGAAAACTCCCGATCGTGTTTCATCTTCTATGATTCCACCAGAATCACCACCGATTCAAAAAAAATTCTACCGCGACCTCAGATTCCGCCATTACCAAAATTTGATTTCACAGTTACTAACTATTCACCCTACATTTCCCATGTAACCTATTCAAATTCATTCATTATTTTTAATTATAAATTTGAAATTCTAAAACTAAGCAATATATTTTAAAATTTATGTACATTTTTTTGAACTAATCATTATTGATTGTTTTAAATTATGTACCATAATATTTTTGATTTATTTTATAAATAAATTAATACATAATTTAGAAACACAAAACTCTATAATTTAAGGAAAATTCATAACTAGGATAATAATTATTAATACTTTGATTCTATTTGAAAGTAAATATTTTTAATCTAGTAAGACAAAAACTATATTAGAGTTTTTATTTTTGTTTTTGAGGAAATGACTTCTCAAATTCTTTTCAAAATCATTAAAGAATTTTAATTAATATGAGAATAAAAGTGTAAATAACATAATAAATAAATCATGTAAAAAACTTATTTTAAAAAAAAAATTGTCTGAGACAAGAGAGATATTTTAATTTATAAGTTTACTAGTGGATAAACAGCACTTCGCGCTGCATTTATATTATCATTTATTAATATTAATATAGTTATTAGAAACAACTTTACTAATAAAAATAATAGTATATCTTATTTTTAACGGTTTTATATGTACTTTATAAAATAAAATTTATTGATAACATATATATAATATTATATTATATTTATTAAAAGTCAAAGTATATTTTGAATTCAAAAACTTTTTGGTGTTTTAATCAGTTCATCAAAAACACCATACAACTGACTATATCGGATGGTCATAACTACATACGACTCAACTAATCCAATCATTTATAAATCCAGCCTCCAAATCTATATCCCTATGTATGTCTTGAATATCGCATGATATAAAATGCTTATACTTTTTTCAAAACTTGAGTTGGATATATTAGATATTGATCTATATTGATAAACGTCTGATATATTTTCAAAATACACATTCTATTCTCTTTCGTTCTCTATTTTTTTCTCATCGACACGATAAAATTGAACCATGCACCATATGTTTCTAAGTTCCACTTGTACTATATCTATTTCTCTCGTCGTTGCAAAATATTGAACCATAGATAATATGTTCGCCGGTTTTAAATATAATCTTTATTATCTTTATCATGTTTCTCTTTTCTCCGTCTATTTTTAATATATGGTTAATGACTTAAGTCCTGTAAAATTTTATATGACTTAACTCTATTTTTTTTTCAAAGATTGGTTTGAACATGTTAACGTTTTGGGATAACACAATATATCTCTCATAATATGCATTATAATATGGCTTTTAGAAATTTGGAGTTTGTCATTCAAGCTTTTAAAAGTTTTTGTGAGTATTCCACCGCTCGAATACAGATTTATGATAATCAAAATAAATTATATTTTTTCATATAACCTATTTACACTAAATATATTTTTCTAATTATAAAATGAAAATATCAAATTAAGAAATGTATTTTTAAATTTATGGACAGTTCTTTGAACGAATCCTTATTAATTACTTTAAATTATAAATCAAAAGATTTTTGAAATAATATATACACAATAATCTATTATTTATAAACATGAAAGTCTTTAGTTTAAGTTCATAACTTATAATAACAATTATTAATATTTTTCTTTATTTTTAATAATTTTATAAACTATATAAATACAAAATTTAATCTATTATTTATAAATATGGAACTCTTTAATTTAAAATTCATAAATTATAATAATAATTATTAATAGTTTTATTTATTTTTAATAATTTTCTAAACTATATAAATAAATCTAATAAGAGTAAGATCATTAAATTAAAATGTTTTAGATCATTTTTCTAAAGATATTTTTCAAAAAAAATTCAAAATTATTATATTAAAGAATGTTAATTATTATAAGAATTAAAGTGTTGGTGAGGTGATTAGAGAAATATATAATAAGTTGAGTGATGATGATGTGTTAAAATTTTAGAGTATGAGAATGTTGACGTAGATCTCGCAGTTATATATATATATATAGATATATAGATATAGATCTCGCAGTTTTATTATTTTTTAGTCTATAAAAACTAGTAAAACTTAATATTTGACGCATGTCAACAGCTGACCGATCAATCGATAAACGTCAACAATTCTTATAATTAAAATGAAAATCATGACATGTGTTTTATAGAGTTTAGTACTGTATCCGACAAAAAAAAAAAACAATACTGTATAAGATGCAAATTAATTAGTTTTACTTTATTTAGTTAAAAATATACTAACACTGGCTTTTGCTTTCCAAAAACTTGCTTTTTTGTCTTCCTCACAGCAGCAAAATCTACATGGTGTCAGCCTCTGCTTCTTCTTCTCGATGCAGCTTCTCAGAGAACAACAAAAACCCTAAATTGCGGCTCAATTTTTGTTTTGTTCCTTATTACAGCTCGATTTTAACCCCTAATTCTCACTGAAATGCGTGCCATTGCTCTGAACTAGATGAGCTGATCAAAGTCGATTTGTGAGATTTCTAAAGTAAAGATCAAAGAAGTTCGATGGTAATGGCGAATAGACTTCATCTTCAAGAACGGGTCTGTGTTCTATTCCTTTTTTAGCTTGAATCTGTTGAAATTTTGTGTAAAATTTGAGTCTTTATCTTAGATCCTGGGCCAATCTCTGTATCCCAGATCAATGAATTGTTAAAGTTGGAGACTTTTGATTTTATGGTTTTAGTTTCAGGATCTATTCTTGATTTAGGTGTGTGGACCAATTTTATCTTGATGTAGACAATTGTTTTTGGACTCTTTCTTGAAAAAGTCAAGTCTTTTTAGTCTTGTAATAGAGACTATACAAACTCATTGCTTCTTCAGAATCTCAGATTGTGATAGTTTATGTGGTTGATTTATTCCTGATTAGGTTCAAGTATTATTATTATATAATTTGTGAGTGTACACATTTAGTTAAAACAACTAAAAAAGATCTGTCGCTTTGCTACTTATAAATGCTTTTGTTCTTGTGCTTGTCTATGTGCAAACAACCATTAGCATGATTCACATTTTTATATCTTTCATTGACATGGTTAGAATATGTGGTTGATTTATTCCTGTTGAATGCTTATGTTCATGTGCAGATAGAGGTAGATATGTTAATATAAGATGAATTAGTTCTCATTTTAACCATTAGCATGGTTCATATTTTTGTATGTTTCGTGCTTTCTAATAAGTTCTTACTTTATTGACAGAGGAAGAGGTGGGTCGGGTGTTTTAAAGCATTGTCTTGTTTTGGTGCCAAAAAAGGAGAGAGACGGATTGTGCCGGCTTCTCGAATACCTGAAGTGAACGTTGTTACTGGTCATCAATCAAATCAACCTCAAGCAATGGGATTGAGTAATCAAGCTACATCAATGCTTGCTCCACCTTCGTCTCCAGCTTCTTTCTCACATTCTGCTGCTCCTTCGACAATGCAGTCTCCGAATTGTCAGCTTTCGTTATCTGCTAACTCTCCTGGAGGTCCTTCATCGTCGATGTTTGCAACCGGGCCTTACGCACACGAGACTCAATTGGTTTCACCACCGGTTTTCTCAACTTTTACAACTGAGCCATCTACTGCTCCTTTGACTCCTCCTCCTGAGTTAGCTCATCTCACTACTCCTTCTTCACCTGATGTACCTTACGCTCGGTTCTTGACATCTGCTGCTGATCTCAAGAAAACAGAGAAAGGCGATTATGTTTCTGCAAATGATCTTCAAGCAACATACGCATTGTATCCTGGTAGTCCTGCAAGCAGTCTTAGGTCTCCAATCTCAAGGATCTCAGGCGATGATGGTCGATGCTCGTCTTTTCCTGAGCGTGAGTTCTCACCGCAATGGGATCCTTTGGCTTCACCAAGAACTGGCAAATGTTCAAGGAGTGACTCTAGTTATGCACAAACACCTGAGACTAACAATACTCCAAGGGCATCTGAAGGTTCGAATTTCTTCTGTCCCGCCACATTTGCTCGATACTATCTTGACCATGATGCTCCGTTTTCTCATACGGGTGGAAGACTGAGTGTCTCAAAAGACTCTGATGTTAATCCAAGTAATGGAAATGGTCAACGCATTTCCAAGCAAGATATGGAAGAACTCGAAGCATACAGAGCTTCATTTGGTTTCAGTGCAGACGAAGTCGTCACCACAAGCCAATATGTGGAGATCACACATATTAACGACGACTCCTTCACCATGAGACCACATAGTAGCTTGGATTCAACTTCATCAAACTCTAATACAAAGGCTGCATCAGAAGGTGAAGGGCTAAATTCGTATGGCTCAGAGACGATACAAGAGCCGCTCGAGCTGTACAATGGTAATATGTCGCATTACCTAAATTTTTAAATGTAGGGTTTATGACTTGTTTAAGGAGTGTGTTTTGAAACCTCTTGTGTTATGTGAAAGCAGATCATATTCGTGGGCACATATCTGGATCAAGCACGGTGGGCAATGGAGGTCAAGGGAAGATTAGCAGAAAGTACAAGATGGATTTATGTAGTTCTGATGCAGAAATCGATTATCGAAGAAATGGACAAAGCAAAGGAGATTTTGCGTGGCATGACTAAGAAACCGGTTTTACTCTTCCTACTTTTTTTTTTTTTTACTAATCTGTAGAGCTTGGTTTTGCTTTCCTGTTGCTAGAACAAAATTAAGCTTTGGGGTTCTGTGTGATATTTAGTTACTGTTATAAAGGTAATATATATACATAAAGTATACGTATAATGCCTAATGTAACTTCTTCTCTTGGTTGTTACATAAAATCTTGGCACAAAACAAAATAACTAGACTCAGACGAACCATGTCGTGACTATGTTGTCAAATTCCATGACTCCCTCTCATGAGTTTCGAATAGATGATATAGCGGAAGTTCGAGTCATGGTTAATCCAACGAATGCATTGATCTTTCCTTTTCATCACAACGCTTCTCATTCTCATTCTTTGCGTCTCTTTTAGGCACTTCGATATGGTATCGAAGAGTTCAGCCATGTCGAGAGAAGTATCTTTTGCGTAGTTGTAAATGATCTTTGGTAATAGAATTTTTGTATCCTTCTCAAATCCAACACTTGTTTGAATGAAACCTTCTCTAGCTTGTCGAAGTTCTTGAAAGATTCGTTCTGGTGTATAAACTCGGACCTAATGAACCATTAACGTTGTTTTGAAATGGTTAACTGGGGTTGTGTGGAGATAAAAAATGCGAAATGAATTGAGTAGGTATAGTACCATTGGATCTGTTGATGCTCCGGTTGATAGAGCAAAATGAAGAAGTGGTTCGGTATAGTCCAACGCATAAGAGTGTCCATTGATACTTGTCTTTGAACTTGTAGCCGGTGAAAACAGTGTCCGTAAACGCTATCATAGCCAAATAGAAACATAATTTACACATTAGATTCTATACTTGAAAAAAGTAAATTTCAAGATGACTATATCCAAAAACATTCTCGATTAGTTTAAAAGGGTTACTTGAAAAGTGAATTTTTTTTTTTTTTTTTTTTGGAAAAATTCATATTTTTTTAGAGCAAATTGTTTAAGAAAATATGGGTAATTTCTCAAATTTTCTTTCATTTTTGGCCATTTAACAATTTTTCTCTTAAATATTTTAGCAAAGAGAAATACTAATAACTATGGTTTCATTTGATAAAATATTTAGCAAAGATTGTTAACAACACTAACAAAGGGGTTTTAGTGAAAATACTAAAAACTATGGTTTCATTTAAGAAAAACTAACGCAAACGTAAACAAACAAGTGAAGTCATAATCTCAATTATTAACTTACTGATATTGAATGGTATGTACGAATGCCCAATATCGAACTCTGGATATCGTATGCATTTAGCCACTTCCCACCTATGTTAAATGCTGCCTAGACAGAGTAAACATCTAATATATAAGATGATCAATGATCTAACAATACTATCAAAAGAAGAAAATGATCCACATATATATGGTATATCTCAAACCTTCAAGATCATTCTGCTTGTTGTATCTTCACCAAATCCATATACTATATATGCCTATAAGAACACATCATGAGTTTTAGATCACAATGATAACAAAATGCGGTAAAAAAATATGTTTGGTGACTCGAAATTTACTAATGTTGGGCTTCTATAAGTCCAAATCAACTCCCTATTAGTATGATATTGTTTACTTTGGTCCAAGTGGCAAAACCCGCATGATTTTTATTTTTGAACTCTTTCCCAAAATGTCTCATGCTAATTAGAGATTGATTTGTCTTATATATTAGAGACTTATTTTCTAATTTTCCAATATGGGACATTGGTTTGTCTCCAAACAACTAATTTTACTTACGTGCATCACCAAAGCATTATGAATGTTTATCCAGAACGCAAGCTTCTCTTCCCGAGCCATTCTTCTCGGATCAACTTTCTCGAGCTTTTGAACCAGTGATCTACATTTTAGTCAAGTTCTAAAAAGAGTAAGACACTTTAAAATCTATGGAATGCAATATAATCTTCTTCTTTTTTTTTCTTAACTTTTTTTTACCGCGCAATCTTACCTGAAATTCTGAAGAATGCTCTCTATACACTTCAAATTCTCATCGACTATGTAAAGCTTATTGATAACGACTCCAAGCTCTTGTCCACACATATCTTCCTTCTTTGAGTTCTTGACCAATCTGCTATGTTCTTTGTCTGAGAGTTTGTAGTATATCACACAAATAAGCCTCACAATCTCTTCAGATAGTCCATTGGGATTAACAATATTAAGACCAAGAAGGTCAGCCAAACTCGTGTTACGAGACTCGGTTCTTTTTATCTTGTCCTGAAAAAAAAACGTTACACAATCACAAAACTAATATTAAAGAAAAGCAAAACACTACAAAATTCAGCAGTATAATACACATATGAAAATTAAGTTCATTCACCGTTTTAGCTAACGATTTGAAGCTGGAAAAAACAGACTTATCAGAAACAGAAGATACTCGGCCATTGTGAAGTTTAGTTAATAGAGGAGTCTTTAGGCACTGCGAAGAATCATCGAGAAGCGATAATACAGATACATGATCTCCAAAAGATGATCTGTAGAGCGAGAGAAGATACTGCTCTAACTGTAAGATCTCTGTTTCAAGCTCCGCGATTTCCCCTCTAAGTTCTTCGTTAGACTGCAGAATCTAGAGCCCATAAGCTCACATGTAATGTATATATAATAGCAGATATGTTCATGAAGGCTTAAAAATGTGAAACTAACCTTAGGTATTGACAAACCAAAGCTGCATTTTGGCTTTTCAACATCCCATAGAGAAGATTTCTTTGGATACAAATCAAAAATTATGATTTCGAAAAATAAATTAACTTGTTCATCAAGAAATCAAATAGTAGATGAAAATTAGTAATAACGACTTACAGAAATGATTTGAGAAGACCTATTTTGAAATGCCCTACAAGATGAATAAAAAAAAAACTATAATTAACTAAACATAGATTAAATATAAAAACTTATCATTTAGACTTTTTATTGACCTCGTTAAAGCAAATTACCTTGGAGTACTTAGCTGAGAAGAAGATGAAGAAGAAGAAAACGAAGAAGACGAATAGCAATCATTCTTCAACGGCATTATATTTCTTATGAATATTAGCTCAAAACCCAGAAAGCGTCTTGAATCTAAGATGATACTTATATTGTAGATGGTGATTGGTGTGGGGGAAGAGAAGAAGCTAGTAAAAAGAGGAATTAAGAGAGATGGGAAGGTGAAAAAGGACAGTGATTGGGTTTGGTATCTAAACGAAGCCACCACTTGGTGCAAAAGAATCTAACAGAACCACTGACCAAATTTAACAAAACTTGTTCTGAAGTTTCTAAGTTATTAGCTTATTATTTTCTTAATAATAATAAATCAAGTGATCTGACAAGACCATGATTGTATACCAAATCAAAACCAAATCCTACAAATATTTTCTATAAAAAAGTAGTTTATTCTTGTCTATAAGGAAATATAGGATGACCCACTCCTCCCATTAATAATAGTCAGTACCATAGGGGTGGATCCACGATATGAGGTGTAGATACACCTAGTAAATATAAAAATAATTGATTTTTACAAAAAGTGACAAATTTGTTTGGAATGCATAAGGCAAGGAGGTTCATTGACTCTAGTAACATTTTAGTAATATTTTGCATCGACTGAAAAATGTTAACGGGTCTGCCTACCAATATTAGTGTAGTAGAAAAAGAAAAAAAAACATTCTGAAATGATTGTGATCTAGTGGCTAATCCTAGGGTCAACATTTTGGAGAATGGACTTCATTTTCTTGTTGCTGATCTCTAGCCCCGGAAATTTATGGATTTCGGCCTACAACTTCGTGAATATATAGAAGGAAAAAGAAAAGAAAATAGCTTTTTTGGTTCTCACAACAAGTCTCGTCGATACTTGGGAAAAATTACCAACTTCTTATTTGCTGATTGAGAAGATGTGTAAAACATAGATCTTATTAAAAACATATGTAAAAAATATGAGTATCCATCATCTTAACACAACATCACAAATATGTCATTTTGTGTATCCTCATCACTACACATATGTCAAACAACAAGAGCAAAAGATATAAAAAAGAAAGAAAGTATGCACTCTACCTAGTACCTCCTTCCCATCTCAACTACTTCTCCTATTTCCAAAATAATTTATTTAATTAAATTTCATATATACATGATATAGAAGTGTTAGGTCCATCAATTAACCTATCGTGCATAGCATTTTAGGATCAAATCAAAAAACAAATAAAGATCATGCACTACATATGTGAGATTCTAAATCAAATGAATGAAAAGAAGTGAAAAAAGACATTAGACCATGAGTTTTACTATCATATATAAGAGTGAACTAACAATCAAACAATGTTGCAAGCGATTAAATTAAGCACAATCCTAAAACATTGAAGTTACAATTATGACTAATCCACTTTTATTGCACTAATCACTTCATTAACTATCTCATCATCAATAACTCTCGTTAGCAATCAAATAATCAATGAACATTAATAAACAACTGCAACAAATTTACTAAATACCCTAATCATCAACTCTCATTTGCTAGATATGTAAAGTTCATAAAATATTTGGTTCAAGCATTTTATAGAACACATTTTGGGCGTCAATTGCCTAAGATCCAAATATTGAGATATCAAGCCAATATAGCATTATGAACAACCTAAATTAATGATTTATCAATAATCAACCTAAACAATCATCATCTAACCATCAATTCATCATAATCTAGCATTAGCCATGTTCCAACTAAAAAGACCTAAAAACTAAGTACAGTTAAATCTCTATAAATTAAGATTCGATTCATTAATACCTCGCTAAATTAATAATTTTTTCGGTCCTAAATTACCATTTTGACCCAAATATCACGTTTATAAATTAATAACCTCGATAAATTAATAAAATATTATAAAAATATATTGGTCCCAATATTATTAATTTATAGAGGTTTTACTGTATCGAGAAATATAGAAAAAGATAAAATCATAGATATAAAAAGATAAAAGTGAAGAATTCTTCACTAGAGATGCATAGTATAATAAATAGCAACTCAAAACATCTAAAGAGAGTTTGAATCTCAAAACCAACTCTAAGGAGAAGAAAACTTAGGTTTAGAGATATTTAGACAAGTATTTATACGAAGGCAACAAAAACATTCGGGTCAACCCTAAACATTATTTTAGTCAACACAAAATATGCTTCATTCTTCATTCGTGGAAAAGATGATATATGCTTCATTTTCCATTTGGATCTATATCAAAAGAGTTATCCAAATGACTCGAGACCACATCCATGGGAAAACTAACTCAATTTACTACCTGGACACCAAATTGAAGACTAAAATGGGCAATGTAAAGATGTTTCTCTGATACAATATTGCAGCCGCTTTGGATTCTGAGCGGATTAGGTGACCGTTACAAATTCCTCTTCACTTTGTTTTTCATCTTCTTGCCCCTCTCTGAATTTATAAGGCTCCAAGAAGCTCCAAGACTCCCATTAACCTAAAGAGACTAAAACCATATGTGATATGCACAAAACGACACTATATGATCATAAAATGTGAAACATGCAAATGAAAGAATCTAATGCATGATTACAACACTAAATGATAAGAAATAGAAAGTACAGTGATCAAAATCAATGTAAATGAGATGCAAAATCTATGGATATCAATACATACATATATATATATATGGATGCTGATAATGGGTAAAAGCCCATCGGGTACCTGAAACCCAAGTAAAAAAATTAGCATGCAGACCCGATTGTTTTATTAAAAAAAATATGGAGTCAAAATAGGCGGGGTATATTTACCTCGGATTTAGTCGGGTTTACCCTATAGAGTAACATGTACCCGTCATATTAACATTTACCCATCAGATTTTTAATTAAAAAGAAAACGGTAAATAAACGGTGTCGTTTCTTTTCTTTCATCCTAAAACAAACCCTAATTTCTATTACTCAAGAGAACTATATTCGATTCCGAGCGAACTTGATAATTGGAGATCCAAGTGGGTCCGATGAATTACCATTGAAGGACTTGATATTTGTATCCGGCTCTCTTAGTCTCTCTCCTTTCATTCTCCTCATCTCACGCCTCCTTCCCTAATTCATTCTTAGTGATGTCAAGTGGGTAACTTATTATCTCTATGTCATTTAGCGTTTCACTCTGTTTTGTTGCTTCTTTTTATCCTTTGTCTTGTTCCATGTCTTGCTATTATTTGACTATTACGTGTTCTATGATCTTTTCCCTATATTTAATGGCGTTATTGATAACTATATTGGTTCCCGAGGAAAGATTAAAAATTTGAAAAAAAAAAGTTTGAAGAGTTTTCTTGAGTTGAGTTTTTTTTTTCTGGTCAAACCTCTCAGATTATAAATTCTTAGTCTCCATAAAGGAGTCATTGTTCACAGCTTGTAATGTCGCAGAGTAGTCCTGTTGAATCGTAGGCTCAAACAATAATAATTAGGATTTCAAATACAAGATTTAAGCAAATAGATGATCTTTATTGATTTCTTGATGAACAATTAACAAGAGTTTTTAGGGTTTATGAGCAAAGAGAAGACAAAAGCTATTCAATCTAAGGCTTAGATTTTCTCTGCGATTGTGGATGACTCACAATGTCTTGCGAGTCCTTTATTTATATTGATTCTACGAAGGTTTAAGTCGGTTTCTAGGCCTTCACTGGGTTTTTCCTTATTTATACTTCTTTTCCTTTTCCGATTAGGACTTCCATATTTCCTCAAGGTCGGTCGACTCCATAAGTCGGCAGCTTGATCTCAATGGGCCAAAGTCGATTTGGGCTTTAGATGAATGGATATTGATTTGGGTCGGGTTTATGGTAGGGTGCTAAACAGGATTAAGCTTACAGTTGTACCAACAAGTACTATAAACTCGACGCCAATAGAGGTACAATGTGAAACGAAGCCTTGGGAATCAGAGACCACATTCAGTGATCTGTCTCCCGAGATTGAACCAACCACAATTGCATAGTTAACAATCAAATATACGGCTACACAATCTGAGGTGATTAAACACCATTTTGATGAGCCTTTTCTTAACCCAAAGACCGAAGAAGCTGTAGTCTTCATGATAAAGAACCCTGCACCCAAAACACTTAACACACGTGATTATTTCTTCAACTCATCCCACACATCTAAGCCTAATCCTTCTTTCAAAAGCCCAATTTTAGACTGGAAGCAATTGTGGTTCATGCTCCTATGTTGCAAAGGAGATTTCCCTTCTTCATAGAGTCGAGGAGAATACTTGATGACATTACTCGAAGACGCCATTGCTAATCATAGAAAAAATAAATCGTTAAAAAGCTAATTAGATTATGTAGAAATATCAAGACGAAAATGTGTCCAATAATTACTAACAAATAAGAAGAAAAAAAATCTGTCAATTTGATGAAAATTGGAAAAAAATCTGTAGCTACATCAAACACATTTCTGATCAAGAGCGGGAATTTATTTACAAAAAAATTTCCAAATCTAATTGGACATAAGCTAACCGGAAATCAACAGGATTAAGCAGCAGTTGATGATGATGGACAATATCTACAAAAAAAATAAAATCAAGGGGTTATATAGAAACTATTAGCAAAATTCTCGAAATTGATAGATGGTAAGTGTGAAAACTTACTCGCGACAAAGATCCGACGGTGGCAAGGATTAACAGACACAACGGCGGTGCAAGGCTATGGAGAGGCGATTATGTTTCAAAATTCACAACCACCAAGGAAAAAAATCAAAGATGATGAAGAGGTAGCGGCGATGAAGCTTTTGGCGAAGTGGCGAGACTTTCGAAATTCAATGGCAGAGACGAGTTACAGACCCGAAATCGAGAGGAGAGGCCACACATGCAAGAGGAGAGGAGACAGCGCCGAAAGAAATAGAAACGGAGGAGAGGGTTTTGATTTGGTGTTGGATTCTCGCCGGATTTGGTCACTCAGTGGTTCGGCGGTGTAGCAGAGAGTCAATCCCGACGGTTTCCACAGTGACGCGGTGGCTCCGGTGACGATGTCGCTAGGGCTACGATTTTTGGATTTTGGAGGAGAGGGTTTCTGATTTGAAGAAAGTGGGATACGATTGAAAGGGATTTTGGAAAATTGGATATTCATTTTCCTTTTTTCAGTTTTAAAATTAAGAGCAATATAATTTTCTAATTAAAAACAAATGACTAAAAACATAAGAAAAGGTTGAATGGTTTTTTTACAATAAAATTGTGTTAGTCTAGTAATTCCTTTCAATTGGGTGTTACTCTTGTTATTTTTGCCAAGAATTGAGTCAATCTAGGTAATTTTCAGTAATTAATATTAATATTCTTACAATCCAACCAATGAGCCCATAAAGGGTTAATTTACTATAACTTTTGTTCTATGGTAAACTAGGTTGTTAAAACTGTGACTTTATAAGAGTCACTATTTATAGCTTTTTAAAAAGCCAACAACACAAGAAAAAAAAATTAAAAGTTAGATATGAGTGATTTTAGGAACTTTGAAAGATTACAGGAGAACATATTATGATTGGTTTAAATATTACCTTTTAATACTGCAATTAATTTTAAAGTTCTTAGGTATACTAATATTTAATATAATTTAAAACATTTGTCAATGTTTAATTCTTTTATTATTTATTCATTAAATTTACAATTTATTTCCTTAACCATAACAAAAAAGAACAAACACAAAAACATTCATAGTTACTTCCCTAAATTTAAAAATGTCATGGAAGAACATATGAAATGTCTCTAACCGTTCTAAATATAAAATCAATTCACATATGACAATACTGAAATCAAGTCAACTTTTTACAGTACCATAAAATCTCAAACAAAAGAGTAAAGATGTCAAAGAAAGTGAAAAATAAACTAGTTTTCTTTAAAACGACAAATGCAAGCAAAACGGGATTTAACTTCCGCAAATATACTTTGAAACCAAAAAGGAAATATATCTTTGCCCAACCAATCCCCAAAACCAATTTTGATGGCAAAGTGTAACAAATCCACACCACTACACTTTCCCATTCTTTTATTAAACACATGATACCTCACCAAGTTATTTTATACCATACTTTTGACATATCAACTCCATCAATGCCAACTCACTCTCTCACTTTTTAAGCTAAAAGGAAAATTCAAGAGAACATCAAGGAATCTCCAATATAATATACAAATATGTATTGTTACATCCCCGTGTTTTTGAAAAGTCATGTCACCTTATAAAATTCATTTTTCCAAATCATAAAAAAAAAAAGAAGAAGGATAAATCATAAATGAACGAAGTTAAAACGACATATATGAGGTAAATAGACCCACTTAAATTATATATTCATATCCAAATTTCTATGAAATTCACACTTTATTTTTTTGTTCGTACTGTTTAAATAAACTTGCAACTATTTATAAAAGATTCCATATACCAACATTTTTTTTGTTTTCTTTTCTGATTTTTTCTCATATACCATCTAATATAACCTTTAACTCTTTAATAAAAACCTTTTAGAAAGGTGCTCTATGAGGTATACCCTTTCTCCTCCTCCTCTGTTTTGAGTAATTCCGGTGGCTTTGAATCGAAGGTGTCGCTGGAGATACCGTTTCGGTTAAGCTCCCGGTCCGCTGATCCTCGACCGCCTCCATTCCAATCGAGATCAAACGCTTAAAAATCCCGGTTTTACGAATCTTCGCAGACGGTTCAGAGTCACCTAAACAGAACATATCTTCTTTACCACTCTTTCCTCTCATAGAGAAACTCAAATTTGGGTCATCTCCATTCTTGATTCCTCCAAGCTTTTATGAAACCAACAAGAAAACAAATTTGTATAATGTGAGAACACAATAATGTATTTACCCTCAAAGAACAATTAAAAAACTTGAACTTGAAGAATCATTATTACCTTGCAAGCGAGAGAACAAAATTGGTATGAATCAATGAGGATACGAGAACAAATCTGACATGTTTTGTTCATGTCTTTACCACTTCGATTTTGAGGTCTCTCGTTTAAGAAAAGGATCTTAGCACCATTGATTACATAAGTCTGAACACAAGAGATATCAATGTGTTTATGAATCTCATTCACTCTCACAACGTTATGGTACGATGATCGTCGAATCTACAAAACGGAAAAAACATGTTAATTGATCTAAAGGTGTTCGACGAAATGCCTCAAAGAGAAGAAATAAAATAGAGATGATGAAGAACCTGAACGATACGATGGTCTTTGTGATGAATCAAACAGTAAGAACAAAAAGTGTTTGAACAATCCAAGCAAAATAGATTGCATTCACTTTTACTTGATCCTGAATGAACAGAACAAGTCACGAAGTATTTAGCTTGGAGCATTGGTAATAACCATGGCGGAGAAATGACGTCATCGTTCTCCATGTTTAGTATAGAACTTACCTGAAAATCTCACAAACCCATTAATCAATTTTTCACAAAATTAACGAAACAAAATCTGAAAAATGGATTAGAGCAAAGATATGAACAAACCATTTGGATTTTTGATCAGGCGAGAGCGTAGAGTTGAATCTAGAATTGAAAAAGACACAAAAAAATAATATAAAATCAGTATGAGTCCAAAAACGAATACAGAAACATTGAGAATGAGTTAAATTCAGAACAAATGAGAGAGAATTAAAAAAAAAAATGAGAATGCTCACAGAGAAGATGGAGAATGTAGGCGCCACAATTTTGTGTGTGGGGTTAGAGAGAGAAGAGGAGGAAGAAGAAGACTATGGATAACCAAATGGTGGTATCTTTAGTGGTTTGGGTTGGGTATCTACTGGCTTAATAACTGGTTCGACGAAAAGGTATGTGTGTGTTTTTTTTTTGACTGACGGGGTTCTTCCTTATTGTACTAAACCATATTTACATATTCTTTCTTCTTATTATAATAGTTTTACATTATAGGTACTATTTTTGTTTATTTAACTCAAATCTCCATGATTTATTGGAGAACATAGACAATTGTTATATACAAAAGCTGTATATTATGATTTTTTGGGGTTTATTTGATTAAATTGCAATAATAAAGTAAATTTTTTATATTTAGGTGTTTTGTTTTAATTTAATTTAAGCCTATAATTTTATCGGAAGTTAATAGTTTGTTATATATATATAATGGACGTATGTTATTAAAAAATTTCGATTTTATTTGGAAAATAAGTAAATGTAGAGTCAAAATCAGTAAAAGATAATTAATGATAATTATTGTTTTCTACATGTATTAAGAAAAAAATTTAAAAAGTCATATCTATGAAAGACGACGCGTGAAATTCATACTTATTGTAACACGTGTATGACATGAATAACCATATGTACGGAAATTTTATTTATTTCTTTTTTTTTCAAATAAAATCTTAAAGTTTGGTTATTTAATCTATTACTCATTTTATTTTAGTTTATTTTTAAGGATAAAATTGCAATTAATAAACTCAAAATTTTAAATTTTAGGATTTAAAAAAAAAATTAAGCATCTAATTTGATTGGAAGTTAATAGTTTGTTATATATAAATACAATAACAAATGTTATTAATTTTTTTTCAATTTTATTTTGAAAGTAAGTAAATGTAGAGTCGAATTGGTAAAAGAAAATTAATGATAACAATTTTTTTCTACAGGTATTAAGAAAAAAAAATTACAAAGCCGTATCTATGAAAGACGACACGTAAATTTTCTAGATAATTATTTGAACAATGTTGAAAGAAGTTTATAACCAGCAGTCATATATTATATTACAAAAATTGTCATTAGAAAATAATTATTTTTCTACAAATTTTAGTATATCATTAATGATAATTTAGTCACAGCACATTCAGTAAATCATATGGATCCCACTCAATTTAGTTTTTTGACATCAAATTAAATAAATACCATAATTCACATTAAAATTAATATAAGATTTACAAAAACTAACCAAATTAGTTTTCTTAATTTACGAATTACCATTTATATATTATATTCTATACATTCATTTTTTAGCTAGCTTCTATAAATTCATTTTAATAAATGAATATAATATTTATTAACTATGCAACATCAAAACACTTTCCACATTTAAGATTTTATGGATATATGCATATCAATTTTTAGATTAAAACAATGAAATGCAAGTAAAATTATTAAAACATGTTCATTATATTTGTAATTTGTGTGGTTAATTATAAATTTAGTAAAATCAAATATAATTTTTAAACACAAGAAATAATTGATTAATTATATATAAAATTATTTTTTATTCTATAAAAATTAACAATTTTTTAATTCATTGCCAATATTTTAAATATAAAATTTGTATTTAAATTTCCCAATTTGATATCACACACTTAATGTATTAGAAATTTATATCTTTCATCTTAAAAATGATTAAAAAAATAAAAATAAAAATATTTGGTAAGTGTAAAGTGTTAGTTTTGGAGCATTAGATAAATATTTGTTAAGTGCAAATATTCGAGCGTATATATATATATATATATAAGCATTCAAGCTCATAAATATTAAAGTAGCTAAAATTTATATAAGATCATAATCTTTTTCCTTTTCCAACAAGATCATAATCTTTATATGTTGATATTTTTATATTAGTTTTGCTGTTTTTTGTTAAAAGGGTTGAAATTTTTATAGTAATTATAAACAAAAACAAAGAAAAACTTATTATCTTCAAAATGATGCACTTATGGTCATTGATCTTAATATATTCAAAAATAGATCGACGGGAATTGGTGCATTGATACATATGATTTATATACTACTTAAAATCTCTGCTCAACCATATATAATGATAATAAATAAGATAAATAAAATATTATAAGCATAAAAGAAATCTAATCTAAAATATTAATAGTAATCTATAATTATACAAACAAATGAAATATCAAACAGATATTTTTCCGTGCTATACTATCTAGTTCAAACTTATTTTAACACTTGTATGACATGAACAACCAAATGTACAGAAGTATTATTCATCTATTTTCAAATAAAATATATTTAATGCTATTACTCATTTTTTTATGAGTGCGGTTAAAAATATTTTTAAAATTTTATGGCTTTTAGTAAACAGATATATGTTGGTATTAAGATTTTCATTAAACCCCGGTCCCTAAAATATTAAATACAAATTCGGTCTGAACCCCCAAAACAATTAAAAGTTAGAAGAAAATGATCAAATATGAGTATATTCGGTTTTTCAATCCAGAAGGAAAAAAAAAATACAAGGAGCTCTTCTGCTGCCTCTCCCACCACCTCCTTTGACTCGACATCCCATGACTACTAGAAGTCAACTTGGCACTCGAAAAAGAAAACAGCCTTTGTCTCTCCTCATATCTTCTATTTCACCTATTCCCACAACTCACCAAAAAGCTTTAGCCAATATGAACTGGAATCCAAAAATGACTAGTGAGTTTGATGCTCAAATTAATAATAAGACTTGGAGCTTAGTACCTCGTCTGAAAGATGCTAACATTGTTAATTCCATATAGTTGTTTAAACATAAGCATGATGCAGATGGAAAGCTCTCAAGCTACAAAACTAGATTGGTGGCAAATGGTAAAACACAAGAGGAGGGCATAGATTATTACGAGACTTTTTCTCCGGTGGTGAAACCTGCCACAATACGCACGGTACTTCATATCGCGGTTGCGAGAAGATGGAACATAAAATAACTTGATGTTTAAAATGTGTTTTTACGCGGGGATCTTACGGAGACAATATATATATATATATATCAACCTCTAAGGTTTGTGAGCAAGAAAAACCCACATCTTTTTTACGTTCTCCACAAGAAAATATACGGGTTCAAACAAGCACCGCAAGTATGGAATGTGCGATTCACAACTTTTGTTACACGGCTTGGATTTCTAATTTGTAAAAGTGATACTTCCTTGTTTGCTTACAGGAACGGTCTTTAGATAGCATACGTCTTACTCTACGTTGACGAAATAATACTCACGAGATCAAGTCAGTCTCTCATTGATAATATCATGTCGCTCAAAGAAGAATTTCTAATGACCAATGGAGGAAGACTTAACTATTTTCTTGGTGTAAAAGCGGAATACAACAAGGCTGGTATAATGCTTTCTCAAGGTCATTACGCAAAGAAGATCATTGAAAGAGCTGGCATGATTGAGTGTAAACCTTTCCCAACACCTGTTGACGTAAACTCCAAGTTGTCAGCTGAAGATGGAGATAAAATCGCCAATCCAACCGAGTATCACAGTCTGGCTGGGGCGTTGCAATATTTGATATTTACGCGGCCAGATATCACTTATACAGTCCAGAAAATCCTTATATTTATTCGATAACTTCCAGGAACAACACATCACGGATTTCAATTGTTTCTGTCTAAACTCGGATCTTTGACGGTGTATTCTGATGCGGACTGGGCTGGGTGCTCCGATACGAGTCGCTCCACATCGGGGTATTGTGTCTATCTTGGGGAAAACTTGATCTCGTGGTCATCAAAGCGGCAACAAACAGTTTCGAGATTAAGTGGCCGAAGTTGAATATAAGAGAGTGGAAATGCAGTGGCTAAAACTTCTTGGATATGCAAGCTACTTCACGAGATGCACTTTCCAATGAAGACGGCTACGCTAGTATTTTGTGATAACATAGGTTCATTTTACCTATATAACAACCCAGTTAAATATCAGCGGACAAAGCACATTGAGATAGATCTTCATTTTGTTTGTGAGAAAGTGCAGTTGGGTCAACTTAAGGTAATCCACGTCCCTTTCTCCTTAAATTACGCATACATTTTTCACAAAAAATTTGCCTCAAAGAGTTCCGGTCCAGTCTAACCCTCCGAGACTCTCAACGCTTTGACTGCGTGAGGGTGATCGAATATGAGTATATTCGGGTTTTTAAATAGTCAACAACAGTCCATATTTATCTCATAATGTATAGTAGGAGAATCTAACTAGCTTGTAACAACTACGTCTTTAAATACATTGTATAATCGATTGTAAAGACTCAACGAATATAATAAATATTTTAGAAAATAGCATATTCATAGATGCACAAGTTTGAGACAAGCAAAACGAGCTTGCTCTAAGATTTATGTTATGACTATGTCAAGTACCATCTATAAACTGGAGAGGCGGTCTCCTAGATTTTCGCTTACTTAGAGTCGAACAAAACGGAGCAGTAAGAGATGGCTCATAGTACACCAAGAAGATCAATGGAGAATGACATTAAAAAACTTACAAAAAATTCTAGAAGTCTATGTGTAAAATATTCCCAGTCCACTTCTGTTTTTGTTGTAACAAATATTATACATTAATCAATAGAATCTTACTCCTCGTTTAGTTTCTATAATGACTATCATCGTATATATTTATTTACTAGGCTTAGTGGAAGATAAGGAGGCTTTGCTAGTACCATGTTGCAACAATCGTCTTCTCGCATAATCTCTTCTACCCCCAACCATTTTTTGCTAATAATTTTGGATATAGTTGGCATATGAAATTTGGCCTGTAGAGTATCTTTGTATTTTTCTACCTACTTTAACTTAAATTTAACAAAGAACTTGAAGAAAGCTTAAAGCAGAGAAAAATGATGATTTTGCTATTCAACTTAACGATCAGATTACAAAGCTTAAAGAAGATGGAAATGATGATTTTGCTATACGATCAGATTACAATGGCTATAGTATATAAAGATTAAAGAGAGAGTGAAACTAAAGAGAAAATTCCAAGTGTCTTAGCTAGCCTATGCGATAAATATCCGAACCGATAATTCTAAAACCGACCGAACCAAAATTTTCGGTTTTCGGTTTGATTTTGGTTAGGATAGATGAACCAATCGGAAGCTTTGTAAATTGTGTTCGGTTACACGAGATTTTCGGTTCGGTTCAGGGGAACCGAACGGTTAAACGATATCTTCTTTTTCCTTCTCTTCTTTCGTCAGATCTGCAGCCACCGTGAAGCTTTCATCTGATTTCGTCGGATCTGCAGGCTCCAGCCGCTGTCAAGCTTCAACTCGTCGTTTCATTAAAGGTTTTTTTTTTTTCTTACTGGGCTTGGCCCAATGTTTTTGTTTTTCTTTTAATATGACAGCCCAATACGACAGCCCATTAGTAAAAAAAAATAAAACCAAACTAACCGAATTAACCGATTATAACCGATACTAACCAAATTACCCAATTTCAACCGAAAATATCTAAAATTTCGATTAATTTCGGTAGAATTACAGTAACCAAATTAAACCGAGAACCGAACCGAACCGATTATTTATTCGGTTAATTTTGGCATAGATTTCAATAACCAAAATGAACCGAAAACCGAATTAACCGGCTCGGTTCGGTTTTGGTTAACCGAAATCGCAGGCCTAGTCTTAGCAGCACATGACTGTAAGCGATCCAAGAGGATTAATAAAGTTGTTCACCTGAGTATGGGGCTTATTCTATTTTTGGAGGCCGATTTCGATTTCTGTCTATTGAGAGGGGTTAGGCCTAGGAAAAGTAACGTCTATTTAATTAAAAACACACAAAAAAAATCTATCAATCGACCGTACACGTGTTCGGCCGTAATCCAATTGTCCATTGAAGCCTTCTTATTGGTTGTATGACGGCACATAAAACACAATAATCCTCTGCTCGTAAGACAGTACACTCCATAACACTATTGGCTAAAACTCGAGAAAACGCGTCCACAATAAACACGTGTCCTGTTGACCTCTCTTTACTTGGCCGCAAAGAAATTTGACTAAAGACTCTTCTATCTCTATATATTTATTCATCTCTCCCCAACTTTTTTTTTTTAATAATTCGCATTTCCATGGGAAATTAGTTTTAGATAAATTAAATTATCCCTTCCGTAGAAATTTCTCCCTTTTTTTTCCGTTCTGTATAAATTTTGTTTGTTTTTTCGATCATGGCGGAAGAATCTGGTTGCTTTGATTTACTCCCAGATGATGATATCTTCTTCGATTTTGATCCTTCAATTCTCAGTGACTTTCCTCCGGTGGAGGATTTTGTTCAATCTTCACCGGATTCGTGGATCGGAGAAATTGAGAATCAGTTGATGAACGATGATAATCACGAATTGGATCAGGAATCTTCGTTTTCAGAGTTTTTAGCAGATATATTGGTAGATTCTCCAACTGATCATGTTGATTTGGCGACTCATGAAGTTTCAGATGTATTCACCGTCGAATCTCTCGCCGCCGGAAAGGAACTGGAAGATTCCGAGAAGGAGAAGAAGTCTAATGATTCGGGAAGTGAGATTCAAGATGGAGATAAGGTGGAGAGTGATATTGAAGGAGACGATGATGCCGTGGCTAAGAAAAGAAGAAGGTATATTTGATTTTACTCTTAATAAAAGTAATTTGAAAAAAATAGGGTTTTAGTCATATTTTTAAGTTGATATGTTGAAGATAATGATCAGATTCTGTAATTTGGTTGCTTGCTAAAGTATGTTATGCTCTGAGAACAAATCTTGAAGTGATGTTAGCAGATATGTTTATGTGACATTGAAATGTTTTGGTAATGTGTGATTTGATTAATTTGTTCATATGGATTTGAATTTTGTATTTGTGACATTGAAGAGTTTGATAATGTGTGACGTGATTAGTTCGTTCATATGGATTTGAAGTTTGTATCTTTATAGATTGTTATTGCTATAATTTATTGGTTAAGTTGTTTTTAACTTACTTCAAAACAACATTAGCTCTTGTGGATAATGAGTGATGTGATGGGTTCATTCATATTGATTTGAAGTTTGTATTTTGGTTCCTTGTTGATAATGAGTGATGTGATTGGTTCAGGCAAGTAAGAAATAGAGATGCGGCGGTTAGATCAAGGGAGAGAAAGAAAGAATATGTTCAAGATTTAGAGAAGAAGAGTAAGTATCTCGAAAGAGAATGCTTGAGACTCGGACGGATGCTAGAGTGCTTCGTTGCCGAGAACCAATCTCTGCGTTTGTGTTTGCAAAAGGGTAGTGATAATAACGCTTCCATGTCGTCAAAGCAGGAGTCTGCTGTGCTCTTGTTGGAATCCCTGCTGTTGGGTTCCCTGCTTTGGTTTCTTCTGGGAGTAAACATCATTTGCCAATTCCCTTATCTGTCCCACACCAAGTGTTACCTCCTCCGGGTAGAACCAGAAAAGCTGGTTCTAAGCGGGCTCGGGGGTAATACCAAACCATCTAATATCGGTGTGAGTCGGAGATGCAAGGGTTCAAGGCCTAGGATGAAATACCAAATCTTAACCCATGTGGCGTGACTATGCCTTTTTATCTCCTTATTTTCGAGTCGTAGATAAGTGTCTTAGTAGTCTCTCTT